>QVOA01015103.1:0-20728 GCA_014825685.1 Pseudomyrmex cubaensis
CGAGGTCTTTCTTACATGAGATGCAAATATAGCATCCTGTAGGATTTTAATAATTGAAATTTCAATTAAAAAACTCACGTGTAAAATTTGCATGTGAACACATATATATATGTATACATATATATATATATATATATAAGCATATTTCGGCATAACATCCTGCAAAATGGCTCTTATGACCTATTCATATTTCTTAGTTTAGACTTTCAGAGCCTTAAGATTCTTTATCAATCTTTGAAAATAATTTATGTAAATAATTTTGGTGACGAGCATAATGGTGCAATCAAACGTAACAATTTGACTTTTGAAACTGTTCTCTCTCTCCCTCATAATAATTAATAATATTTGCAATTTCAAATTATAATATTTTTTAATTTCTGTCACGTATTTCTGTAGAGAAAAATATAAATGAATTACGTGCGATCAAAGCGATTCACTTTTTGAAAGTAGAAGGACCGGTGCGTTCAGGTAGTTTATACTCGAGAAACACAGCGCGCGTATCCTCGAGCTACACGCACGAAATAACTATCCTTCACCTGAAACAACAGCGACGTGCCTCTCTTGCCGTAAGCTAAGCATGTTTTCCCGAGAAGTATAAAACCACTGTCTTTAATCTATCCGTGTGTTCTCCCGAGTAATCGGCGAATGGAATAACGATCGCACGAGAGGTTGTTGCTTGTCGAATACAAGTGAAGTTTACGCAAGGATTAAGAGAATGCCGAACCGTCCTGTTTTACCACATTTTGTAGTTTTTTCTTATTCTGCAGTCATTGATCGAAATGAAAAACGCTTCTCTAGAATGAAAGAAAATATGCTAAACAATAGAAAACTCAAGAAAAATACAATAAAAACGAGAACAAGTTAATTATTATGAGAGAGAGAGAGAAAAGTTTTAAAAGTCAAATTGTTACGTTTAATTGCACGATATAAAGGAATGATTTTTTCGGTGCTTTATGCTCGTTACCAAAATTATTTACATGAATTATTTATGGACCGTTATTAAGTGCATTACATTTTCACTTCCTATACAAAATTGGAAAGTGATTCCAAACGAAAGTTTATAGCTTTCCATTCTATAGACACAGACGAATATTTTGAGCGTTTCAGAAAAAGATTTTGAAGCTTGTAAGAAACAGAAGTAGAAAACTAGAATTACACAATTTTAGTAGAACCGCCGAAAAAACACATGTCTAACCTTGTCTCTATTATGTCATCTATCCTTCTCAGTCCGACTAGAGGGCGCTATTTACTAGACAGCGTAGCGGCTGAACAGCTGTCAAATCCGAGTTTAACTTGCTCGTTTCAGCATTCTCTTAAGTTCGCCATTCGTGACTTTATCGGCACTGTTTCAATTTTTTATTTTCTATCCTAAGTTTTTATACGAACTTTTCATATACGTGCAACAATAAAAATACGCGTAGAAGTGTAATATATCCCTGCTCTATGTTTTTTTGTTTTTTATTTTTGCTCATTAAAAGTGAAGTGTCCCGACATGAGCGACGGAAATCTGGTCATCTTTGGATACGTCGTGCTTATATAAAGTTCGGAGATGAAGTAAATCATTATAATGCATGACTCTCGCGAGTCGGAAAGCTCGGCGAGGCAAAACCCTTTGCGCCGGGAGCGGTTCTAATTTGTCGGGAAGCCGGTGACCAGCCGCAAGAGACCCTCTTGTGCGGAAACTTCACAGACAAAATGAGAAGCGGTAGAAACGCGCACGAGCTGGCGAACTCCCGCGATCTGCGAACAGAAATCCGGATGGAGAGAGATTTTTTTTTTCGCAAAGAATCACCGGCTTCGCGGCTTTTTTTTTCAGGAGCAGTCTTTTGAAATGTGAATTTCTGCACTCGTACAGCAGACATTACATCTGCTTTTCGGTTTTTTGCCAAATGAGAGAAAGTGTAACTTCGGCAAACAAATCAGTTGTCTCTTGTATTTAAATTTCTGTAATAAAATGAGAGAGATATTATTTGGTCTTAAGGTACACGCGAGTGTGTGTCGCTTGTCGCGAGTCCGTTTGCATTTATTGATTGCGACGCGCGACCGATAATCACAACCGATACCGCTCTCTCTCTTTCTCTCTCTCTCTCTTTCTGACGCTTATTAACGCTTATTAACGTTGTCACTGTTATCGAAAGGTGCAGTTACGTCCATTTGGTTGTATTTTCAACGATTTTATCATCGCGTTCTTCCGCGCGGACTTTACAGTACCGCAATTTAAACGTGGCTCAGAAAACACGCACGAAAATGCAAGGCAATAATCCAATACGGTTCCGTCGCGAAACGTTGTTCCAAACGAGTCTTTTCGTGGACTCCCTAATACGGAGTTTCACTCAATATACGCAAATTACCACCTTAATTTCTACTCCGAATACCAATTACGCCACTTCGAAGCGCGCGACGACGCGACACGTTAGCCGTTTTTGCGTCGCGTAATTCGTCGCGAATTATGGTCGGCGTTATCGCTTCGACATTTCCTTAATTTACGAGGTAGTCGAGTCAACTTTTATCGCACTTTCCCGATTGCCGCTTTCGTACGGATTTTCGAAGCGTGAATGATCAACATTATGTTTCATCGTTACACCTACGGTCACGCATTGGCGTAATACGCCTAAACTTGCTACGTCTCTAATGTTTAAAGCGTAGAAAGAATTTATATGTAGTATAATTTGTATGTAAATTCTTTCTTCGTGCGTGACCACGACGACGACGCCAGCGGCCTCGATAGATGTGTAAGTATTCGAGTTTTTGTGTCGAGTATTTAGAAAGGAAAACGAAAAAGACTACCGGATTTATCCACGGACCATTAACAAAGAAAAAGGGAGAGACAGAAAGAAAAAGAGTCTTTCTTCATTCTTTCTCTTGCAGTTTTCTTTTGCTCGCTGAAGTTTTTTTCGTTCACACGAAAAGTTTTTGTTCTTGATTTTTTTTTTTTTTTGTTCTCTAGACATTCGCTGTTTTTCTCTTCAGGTCAGCGAGAATCTTTCTTGCGATCTCACCATGATCCGCGGTGTTCGCCTGTCGACCGTTTAATGAAACGTCAAACGGAATCGAATATTTCTCAGGTTACCGGTCGTCCATTACTCGTCGCTTCGACATGTGTGCGCGCCGAGTATTCGCATGAATGAATTAACCTTTGTTCGGACAGGTCGCATGTAATTTCCTCCTAGCGTCTTTACTTCCACTAATCGGTTCCCGATCAGCGGTGCCAGTCTTTGTGCCAATTACGCAGCGTTAACGTAGCGAATTTATTGGACGATAGGAGCTGAAAGCGATGTCACATCGAGTGGTGACACGCACCGAGCGTGAGTGTCTTTTTAAGTAATTGAACATGACTTTAGCTTACGTAACAAGTGTTTTGTATTGATAAGTAACAAATAAATTGTTAAGTAAACTTTTCTAGGACTTTATATAATTTAATAAGTGATTTCTCTTATTATGTACTTATATGTTTATTGTTTTAAATAAAACATTACTTATAAAAACAAATATATGCGCGCCAATGTTAATAGAATAATTAATTTACTGCAAGTTGAATAAATAGCAATTGTTAATCGATGAGAACAGCTTTGTTCTATATTCTACGACACAAGTATCGTAAGTGCCTAATTGACGGCATTTAGCTTGAAGAAATGCTCACAGGGTTGCATATAATACAGGCGTGTATATGTATATAAGCGAAGGTTTACCGTATTTCGAAGTCATTGTCTTCTTAGTTGTCGAGGTTTGCTTTACCTAAAAAGTCACCGCAACTTGGTTATTGTCATTCAATGAGAAACTGATTAATTTGAAATGTGGACGTTCACTACTAGCTGTCAATTTGTGTTGTTGTCTTTTCTGTGCATTCTTCAACATTGTCTTCCCGCCAATTTCAATGCTACAGGTGAGTGTTATTAAATTACACTACATATTAAATTGCACTGTATTAAATGTTTTATACGTAAAACTAAACAATGTTGAAAGTAAAATTTATCGAGACTTTTGAGTCAACTTTACTGAGACGCATTTTAAACGACGACATTGTTTTACGCGGATATATAACATATAAAAATACTTATAATTAATATCAAAAAAGATTAATAATATGTATGTTACATATGTAAATTTATATTAATCTTTTTTAATACTAGCTCTAAATATTTTTTACGTTTTTCTTTTACACATATGTGTAAAAAATATTATTTACGCATTGTAACATGTCTCTCGCGGCATTATTTTACATCCTATATTTAAAAGAGAAATTTAAGTCATAGCATGACATTAAAATATGTGCACTTCTCTTGACCGCAATATTTTTCAGCGTATAAAATTTAAATGTACAATCCCAAACAGGCATAAAATATTAAGCGACGTGTCGCGGTTAAATAACAAATCGAATCTCGGTTTAAAAAGTCACGGAAGATATATCTCTTTTCAGTGGAAATAGTCAAATGATGTTACACCGATATGTGATGTGTGTGTATCTCGCCGGTTCTGTTCTCAGAGATGGTCCTCGTTAAATTTTCACATACATATCTACTTATTTATTATATGCAGCGTGATCGTGAATACGTGTGTAATCTATTTCTCAGATCCGGCGAAGACTTCCGAGAATCCGGAATGGAAGGCACATATTTACCGCAACTATGTATCTAGATTTCCTGATATGATGAACCCGTTTTTTCGCCATAAACGGTTTGTCAATTTAGGTCCCGGAACTATGAGCAAACAGGTGCGCGCTCTTGCCAGATTATTGTAATAGAATATTTGTTATTATAATAGAAATTCACGAAGAATTTTGTTAAATTTCGTCTAGTAGTGAGCTTTTAATTTTTTTTCTAGAAAAAATATCAAGCTTGCACCGCGCCGGGCAATCAGAGCGGTCACTGCGTACATTTTAGTGGATGCGTCCTTGAGGAATTCCGCTCGAACTTTGAGCGATTCGCGAATTACATGTGCATAATCGAGCAGACGTAAGTTATGACACATTGCTCTTCACGCATCGATTGTTCCATATTTATTAATGTTTTCTTTTTAATTTGTAGGTACGTTGGCGTGTGTTGTCCGGATAGTGTCGCGACAGCTCGATTAAACAAAGCTTTTGACGACGATTTAGCCAGCATGTTACCGATGATAGCGAGTTCGTACAAGCCTGATTATTTTATTTGCGAAAAATGAAACGACATTTTGCGATTAATTCTGCATACGACGGTTGAATTTAAAAAAAATTACTTCTCTTCGATAATTTTAATAATTTAATATTTAAACTACTACTTTTTTTCTAAAGTGAGTGAACTTGAAGTACTTATATAAAATATTTTTGTATTTTTATACATTTATACGAACTACTCGCAGCAAATGCAACTGCACACGAATGTTTCATCGATCGACGTATATAACACGCATCTGTGTGCATATCAGGCATGCAAGGAAAAGCGCTGCAGACATGCACTTTCTTGATAAATCTCAATGACCTGTCGAGGACCGTTCGCATATGTTTGCGCACAGAAAGTGCAACGTACCGTGTACATATCGTACGTTTCTCTCACAGATCTCGACAACGACACGGAGGAGTGGGAAAAAGTGTCGGAGAACGAGGATGCGAGCGAACCATCTGCCGACGACAAGGATGACACAATTTTACGGAAAGACGGCACTCCGACGCAGACGAAGGAGGAAACGAGAAAATCACGAAAACGCGGATGCGGCACGACCGCAAGAATGAAGACCAGACTTGCGGGTGGTCACCCGGCCGATCCCAAGGAATGGCCGTGGATGGTGGCTTTGCTCAGACGAGGCTCGATTCAATATTGCGGGGGCGTGTTAATTACCGATAGACACGTACTTACCGCCGCACACTGCGTTTATAGGTAAATTGTTTGGTTCGGTAACCACGAGAAGTTTTTTTTGTAATGTCATTAATAACGTAATTGTTTCGTAATTAATAAAAAAAACTCGAAATAACAGCACGGAAGATTAAACAAATAAACATGAGTTTAATCATGATTACAATGTGAAAGTAACGTAAAAACGAAAAGAATACAAAGTTATCGTATTCTCGACACTCCATGGTACTGCAAGTAACGGTTTCGGACACGACGTATTCATATATTCTTGCAGCGGTCGTATTTGTAAGCGTGACCAAGACTTAGACTTTATAATGTACCGTTTTCGGTACATATATATATATATATATATATATATATATATATTTGTATCTATGAATTCGAGCCTCTCTACCACGTAATATACGCGCGGGATCCGTTTGTCGCAATCAGAAAATAAACAGTTACACGATGCGACTGATAAATTACAGTTATTTCGTGTGTGGCCGCGTCGTCTTTTCAGATATAACCCGCGCGACATCACGGTGAGACTCGGCGAGTACGATTTCACCAATTCCGAGGAGACGCGAGCGCTGGACTTCACGGTGACGGAGATACGAATGCACAGAACCTTTAAGCTAAACACCTACGAGAACGACATTGCTATTATTAAAATTCACCGACCTACCGTATTCAACAGCTACATTTGGCCCATCTGCCTTCCGCCCGTCCAATATTCGTACGACGATAAAATCGCGATAGTTACTGGTGAGCGCAAAGAAAAATTAGAAAGCAGTTTAATGATGTTAAAAAAAAAAAAAAAAAGATTGTTCTCTTACAATTTCTCGCTAGGTTGGGGCACGCAGTATTACGGGGGACCTGCTAGCACGGTGCTGATGGAAGTTTCAGTGCCGGTGTGGCCTCAAGAGCAATGCGTTCGCAGCTTCACGCAACGGATTCCGAACACTACTTTGTGCGCCGGCGCTTATGAAGGGGGTCGCGATGCCTGTCAAGTGAGATGATAATTTATTCACTAAGCTAAGTATTAAACGAAGTGTAATCGTTTATTGCCAAAGCGCTGAAGTTACAGTTTTGAGACCATCTTCAATCTTCGCTAAATATCTCCCCTTTGTGTTCTATGAGATTTATTAATTTTTAACGGAGCTTAATGGACGTTAGTCGACGTTGAGAAACATATACATGTACATACCTACGTATTATTAATCTCGGTAAACTGCTTTTCCACCCTTCAGGGTGACTCGGGCGGTCCGTTGCTGCATCAACTCGCCAACGGCAGATGGGTCAACATAGGAATTGTATCTTGGGGAATTCGCTGCGGTGAGCCTGGATTTCCAGGAATATACACTCGCGTGAGCTCTTACCTTGATTGGATATTCGCGAATGCCGTATTTTGAACACCACTCCTCACACATATAACACTTTCGGCTGTTCTCTTGTGTGCTCTAAAGTTTTTCTACTTTTATATATGCATATGTATATATACACACATTTTTATATACATGTGTATATATATATTTACACGTCTTTCGAAGTTTTCGCGTGCGGCGGCGCTTATGCGAGACGTGCGGAGCTCGTCTGATGAAAAACGCGATTCTCTCAACTTCGATCAATAATACGAGCTCATAGTACCCAAGTGGAACGTGATGCAGACGTGTGCTTAATGACTTCTTAACCGGGACGGTTGTCAACAGTAGTTAATTAACGAGTCTTGAAAACGATTAAACTTTATTTCCGGAATATTTCATCGGTACATCGGTTTAAAAGAGAGATTGACACAGATTGACACAAAAGTTCACTCTTATATTCACGATGCGTCACACGCGCCTTCATTTCGACTTCCGCCTTTTTACCCACAACCGCAAGTCTGCAACAGGGCGACCGAGAATTACCACCAACACCTCGCCATTATATTCTCGTCCATACATTAAAACATACATTTAAACATATGTATGCAACCGCGACCGCATGTGCATATTACCCCGCTCTCGCTCCTTTGCGCGGTGTATGTATGTGTACGTGCGCGCGCGCGTCTGCACGTGAGTATATGATCGCTCGCAGGGATATATATGCACTCGCGTTCGCCGTTATTTTCCAGACATAGACTTTTTTTTCTTTTTTTTTCTTTTTTGTTTTGCGAAAGGCCCAGCCTCTCCGATCGCGCACACGAGCGATCTTAAATATCTATACAGCTATGGTAACATTGTTGCTTTTTAACCGTTCAAATACAGCATATACATATATGTATTTTTATATAGAATCTAATCTCGTAACATATACATGTATCTTTTGTATACATATATATCATTGATTTGGTTTTTTATTCTCTTTTTTTTTATATATATATAGATTTTATGTATAACATATACCTTACACCGTGTAGGTACGGAATTCTGTGATGCGCGTGCGTGTATGTGTGTGTATGCGTGTATGCGCGCGCGCGCGCGTGTGTGTGTGTGTGTGTGTGTGTGTGGTGAATCTCGCGTTGCGCGACAGTAATAATATTTGTCATGTTGGGCATGCAAATACACTATAGCCGATTTATATACCTCGCGATGTTTTCTCGGGTTTTGCAATCCTAAACGCATCTAAGAGAAACAAAAAGTTTCTTTAAATAAAACAAAAATGTATGTGTATATAGATCGAGAATATGTACAAAACTTTTTTTTGATACAAAGTACAATGATTTATCGTTAAAAAAATTGTAAGCCTTTTCCCAAGTTTTGTTTTACTAATAAATATTTGATCTCTCACACAATGTGGCAAACATTTTGATAAATTGTGACTTTAATTCTATTACCTTGTTTTGTGTTCCAACAGATGTAGACAGGAAAAGAAGATATACCGTTAACTTCACGAATAATTAAAGACTTAATTACACAAGTTTAGCAACAAAAAATGATAAAACATGTATAATTTTTCGAAGTATCCTTTATAAGAAAAAAACAAGGAATAAAATAAATTCGACTGTAACATTCTCGCGATTAGATTTTTAATGTAAGGTATGTGAAATTTATTTTCGGCGGGATCGATCGCTAAGCTAAGCCCGTTGCATTTTTGTGTGTTTGTTGCGAATTATTCGCGCCGATCACTTATACGCGCAAGAACGACGGCTTGCTTCGGTTTTTGTATAATAAATAAACCGCGTGAAAAAGCGCGTATGAGCGCTCGATATAATTTAATACTGTGTCCATGTACAAGAGACGAGAAAAATATATCCGGCTAAAATACGTCATTCGTGTACCTTTCTACGATTAATTGCTCTTTTAATTTCAGGTCTCTCTTGATTCAGACTATTCAATTCAAATCTGCCTTATTCCTTAGTACGCGATCTGGTCATCGTCACGCCCTAAAATATCAAAGAGTTAAGAATTAAATAATTCATTAATTATTAACAGAAAAGTTGTTCCTTGTAAGCGTATTACGTTATTCACATTATATATATATGTAGTTGGCAGGATGTGATTTTGTAGAACCGCGACTCCAAGTTCAAATTTTTAAATTAATCTCTTCTTATATATCGATTCGACATATTTATTTATCAATAATGCGAAAACAAAATCAAAACTTTACAGTTCAGACTTAAAAATGTCCGTTAATAAGTCAGAATTTGTTTTAGCAAAACATACCTCCTATTAATTAATTGATTAATTAGAATATCTAAATTATTTGCTTACTTAATATATACATATATACTTACTGAAACAGGCAACAAATAAACAATCAGTCAAACGAACGTTAAAGTGAATTAACGTATGTCACATAAATCCCATAAAACGAGATAATTTTTTTTTGTTCCAGTGCGCGTTCGCAAATTAATTTCAATAATCGCTAAAACGGAGAATCTTAATCTCAAAAGCATCGGCGGAAATTAAAAAAACGACGAATAACTTTTGAACCTTTTCCCATCACAAAGAGGCCATCCGTCTTCTCTTCATCTACATAAGTACTTCACGTGAATAATAACTACGCAAAATTTCACTTTCCCACCAATGGACCCAAGTGTCGATCGGCACGCTTCCCCGCGCGGTACATCCACATTAGGATATTTCCCCGCGGCGGAAGGACACCTCTTAAGAGAGCTAAACTCTAGGAACCGCGCCCGCGGGCAGAAGTAGCGGCGCGTTGGGACCGCTCTCGGCGTAATTAGGCATACTCTCGGTCGCCGGGTAAACCTGATGCACGGAGTTGTTGGCGTTCGACGGATTGCCGGTCGCGCGATTGCGAGACGGCGACGAGTTGCCGATCGGCGTTGTCGCGACGACGACGTTGCGCGACGTCACCGATTTCGGCGCGCCGTTCCCGGTGAGACCGCACGCGGAATTAGCCAGCAGAGATTTTTGGGGATTCTGGATTTGATTCGCAGTCGGCGGCGCGCAAGTTTGGACCGATTGCGTTCGCGATTGATTCGTCAAGCCGGGATGCTGCGGTTCCTGCGGCCTCTGTTGGCCTTGCTGACTCCTCGGCTGGATCGATTGCTGCTGGGTCGCGTACTGATCCGATTGACCTTGAAACTTGTGCTGCTGCTGACCGACGGAGGTGGCGGAGGAGAGAGCGCGTTGTTGATCCTGTTGCTTCGTCGGCTGTGTCGTTTGACTTTGCGCGTTAACGGCCGGTTGATCCTGAAGAGTCGATATCTGACCGATAGTCGTCGTGGGATTCGCCTGTTGCACGTTGTTGTTCGTCGTTTTCTCGCCTATCAGCCAGTAAGTAGTCATAGGGCCCTTACCCTGCGAACATTCAACAGAAGCCGGAGATTACTTCAAGCTGGAGCACGAGACGAGACTCTATTGAATTATGCGCGAAAAAAAAACAAAGAAAGTTTCTCTCCTGTCGTGTTTTTTTTTTTTTTTTCATTTTTTTCGTTCCACTCAAGACTTCGTTATTTTAAGTTAACTAAATTAAATCACAAGATCAGACCAGCAAAATAACCGACTTCGCCTCTATGCATAATACGCGAAGGATTTCATTAAAGCCGGGTCTCTCTGCGGCCTTAATTCGATGTGGAAAAGAAAGTGAAAATTATATTATACATCGCGTTTTTTGTTATGTGGCGGCATTCAGTGCCGCATTTAATTCTCAGAGTTGCTGCGTGTAAATATATTCAAATCAGCGATAACACGTCGACGCTGTCCAACCGTTCTCCTCGTACGAGGTATTGAATTTTAATCCCGGCCAACAAGCTCCTCGACATACCTGCCTATGTACGCGTGAATTGCCGGGCGGGTTTCTCCAGCGGCGTTATCTTACTAATTAACTGCATACCTGCTGCAGCGGCGCGCGCGCTCCCCCTCGACCGCTGAACTTTGACCCGAATTGCACGGTGAACGATTCAATCGCGCGCCGTCGATACGCCTCCTAGTTGTCTGTCTCGTTGCGCTCGCACGAGTGTACTCAATCGACCGTCTAATGACAGCGACTTCGATGACGTTCGCGCGCCAAGTATCGCACAAACCGATCGGGAATGATCGCGCCATAACAGCGCGACGACGACACATGTCACGGCGAAAGATAGCGAGACCTTTGTCTGGTTGAGAGCCGCGGGGTTATCTTCACACACACAACGTTTTTCAAAACGCTTTGACGCTTTTTATCTTTTTTTGCTTCTTCTATTATCGAGCATCTTCGCGAAGAATTCGTGAAAAGGTAGTAAAAATAACGAGATAATCGATGTAAGACGCGCGTCAACGATCGGAAGCGCAAGGTCAATTTCAAACAAATGTCTGTTATTTAAAGCAATTACCGTGTGTGCATCCCGAGAGTCAACAACTGTGTGTGTGTGTGATCTGACATAGTCGCGAAATTGTCGCGCGTCTTTATCGCATTATGCAGAACGGACGACTGCAATTTCGACTGCCGAAACTGACTGTGCTGCAGCGCAGTTTATGCAGCAAATTACTCTCTTCCGGGAAAACGGAGATGAATCGCACCTGGGAGCAGACGTACACAATTAAACGCGGAGAGAGATATTAACGCGCGCTCGGTTACGGCACTTTCAAATATGTCGCGTACATTACGGGAGATGCGTTCGCAGAAACGGGAATAATGAAATCCGTGTCCGCGCGCGTGCGCCGGGCATGATTGCAATCACCGTGATCTGCAACTCCCACAACACTCCCTAAAGTAGTTAAACACAATTGTACATCAAAGTTCGGGGGCAAAGGAAAGTTGAGAAAGAGAGCTCTTTGTCCGGAGAGAATTGTCTAGATTGCACGCTTCGGAAACTAAAATAAAACCCGACAAAGGAGGATCAAAAGTTAAATTAGGAAAATAAGCAAGACTAAATAAAACAGGAGGAATTTAAATTGCTAGAATATTAAATTGCGCAAGAGAGAAGATACATGCCAAATTTTATTTTTTATATAGAAAACAGTGCACAGTTTTTAATTTATTCCACCGACATTTTTAACTTTATTCCATCAGAAAGCGTAATGAAATACTGTCGTAATATAAAATTGCGTTTAATTAATTTTATATAATTGTTAAAGAAAGATTATTTTTCACAAATGAGTTTTTTTAACAACTGCGGAAATATAACGAAGTCGAAGAAGCTGTTTTATTTGTGTCATAATAATAAATGAAATATACGAATGTTCAACGTTAATAATCATTATGATGGAATATGGAAAAAAAATTAATAAGCGCTTTTATTACTCAGCTGCTATGCGTGAGCGAAAAGTTCGCACTGGTGGTATATAGCGATTCTATATGTGATATAACGAGATCGTAACTAGGACACGCTCGCGCGCGCACAATGATTATCCGCGGGCGTTCTTCTTTTCACCGCGAAATGCCAATCGGGGGTAAACGAAAGCTGCCCTCCATCTCTCGCCGCTGCCACTCTCTCGTGGTTACGTGACGTTCGCGACACGCGGGAATGACTATCAATACGTTCTACCTCGATAGCAATTTGATTCTTCTTTTCGTTCGGTTTCAAAGAAAGGATCAAAAGATTCTCTCACAAAAGAAAACGGCGACAACATCGCTTGTCATTAATAAAAAAAAAATGTTCTCTGTCCGAGTTCTTTAGATCTCTCTTCGTAAATCGTGGAAAAATCCAGATGAGATAAATAGCGCTTACCTTTAATATGACTTCTCCTCTGCAGACAAGTTCGAACGTGCCGAAAGTATCCAGGATTTCCTTCGTTTTCGGGCTGACGTGAATCTTTAAAGCTGTCGGAAAAAACAGAAAAAAAGAAACAATTTTGTTTTAAACACGTCCTTTAAACCTCCCGCAGCACTAATCTGAGATGCTCGTTTGACATTACAACGTTTACTATTATAAGATGATCGATTGAAATGTATTTTTAGATTTTTTTTAGTTATGCAAACATCATAATATCGCGTATTGATAAATATATCGCATATCGATATATATATCGCATATCGATATATATCGCATATCGATATATATATATATCGCATATCGATATATTGATCTTCTTTTTGTTTCTAATTGCCGATTCCAGCAAAGTGTTAAAAAACGACTTTCTTGTATAAACAATTTTCTGTTTAAAAATTAAACGGAATATAATTTATAGTACATATCAGAGTATGAGCAATCAAAGCGGAATTTAATGCTCTTAAATATTTTTTACACGCGCGCGTATTGTACATTTTATAAAAAATTTAATTAAAAACAAACAAGAACATTTAATTTCTTTGTATCTATCTTTCTCTTTGACTGGAATAAATTTCTGTTAAACCGTTTTATAACGGGCTTGCATTTTAAGACTCTCGTAAAAGCACTGTTTGATTCTATTTTTAAAATTGAATTATTGAACTATTTTAAAAATACAATATGCGGAAAAAGGGCACGCTATGCCCTTTTCTGAAGATTGTATCTCAGATATCGAAATGTGACATTTTATCTACCGACATAAAAGGTTTAGTCCGTCAGACATTTACGCAACAAGAAAAATTTTCATAGTGACTGCACGTAACGCGAATAAGCTCTCTTTGTGTCCAACAGCTTCCGGCGGTAGTGCATTTTGTAGTTTCAACGCTGCACATAGTGTGTGCAACTACATGCATTCTATATGCCTTTCGTATACGCACAATTGCTTCCTCATTACGCGTGCGTCGTTCTCTTCATTTCTGGATTATAACTACGCGTATGCTCTAAACTTTGATTTTAATTTCAATAGACGGGTTGATTGGAATCGATATTCTTGTAATTAAATGTCGAATATGATCAACGATTTCATAAACGAGCGCAAATTGAAAGTACTTTTTGAAAGTGAAGTGTTGAAATAAAAAATTACGATTAAAAAACATATAATATTTTTTAATCTATTCAATTTAATCTTAATTTTTGGGGTTTTTTTTTAATTTATGTAGTATAATTTTATTTTTGCTTTTATTCACTTGATTTAACTTCCAATTAAGCAATTATATCTAGCACACACATCCAGAGATGACCAAAGCGATGCGTATGCATCCGGATATTTGCTTATTCATAGGAAAAAAAACGTTTGTAATTTAAATAACAAAATATCACTGGATTTCTGCGACATAAAGAATAATCAAGCTACATTTTTTTTTGTCCCAAAACATTGTCCCACCTGTTTGGGAAAGAGTAGAAATTTACTGCTTGTATCGGAGAAAAAAAAACGTAACAATGTTAAATGACATTTTACGTCTCTTTCGTTAACTTCACGAGTTCACGTGACCTTTATATAATAGAACCGTCACGACTCGATTTATTGTGACGTGCGAGCAAGCAGCATCAAGATGACGTATTAGAGAAGAGCTAAGAACTTAAAGCCCTTCAACAACATGTAAACTTCGCGCGCGTTCCTGACTACCAATTAATTTCTCTCTGTCAACGAAGCCGCATAAATTCGACGCAAACGTGATAAAACAGTACCAAAAAAACAAAACAATTATGATCACGGCCGTCTTTTGCATATACACACAATTTTGTTTATGTCGGATATAAATGGAAAAATCTTAATAAAAAAAATCGACCAATTTTCAATGTTTTTAATTTTCTCTTAAGCGAGGCAAAGAGATCGTAAATTCCAATCATCTATAAAATAGCTGTTCCATAACGATCGCGGATATATTTTATGACAACAGAAGGTATTAGAGAAACAACATATATATAAGCTATCAAATGCTTGCAAAGTGGTTTTTACAAAAGCTGTCTTATAAACTTTTGCGCGTAAATACTGTGTAGGGAATATCAATAAATAATTGATATAAAATAGCCATTTTTGTGTAAACCAATCGTTTGTTTTACGACAGCATATAAAATGCTGTGCTCGAGACACAACTATAAGCTTGAAAAGCAAATTTTATTTAACAAACTTTCGCGTGTAAATCTCATGTATATAGCCGGTGTCGATAAATAATTTTCTTCTCGAAATGTATGTGACAAGAAAATATAAATTGTGTCAGACATATCGGCAAATGTGTTTTACTTCGATTATTTTTGTCTCAAACGTTTTATATTTTCTTTGTAAAGTCGAATGACACTTGATTTCTCAATTATTCTTAATTACGACAAGATGTGTGTGAGAAAACTAGCGAAGCTCATGGTGTGAAAAAATCAAGGTCTCCGCAATGGAGTGTTACAAAAGGACAAAAAATGAACAAAAAATGTGGAAAACAAATCGATCTACAGCTCGATGGCTACACCAACCTAACTAATACGGATAAATCGACGGCTATATCACGTCTTCTCGAGCTGATCGCTCGGAGAAAACTTTTAATGGAATTTAAAGCGATAATAAAGTTACGCGCTTCAATCGGAACTTCCGGCGAGCGCGAGTGCGCAAGTTCGATTACGGGCACGACCGAGAGGCAAAGCGAGCGATCGCAAATATGCTAATCCGATATGCGTAATTTTCGTATGATCTCCTCCATTTCTAGAGCAACCTGATTGCGTCTTTCTAACGGAAAAAGGGAATGCGGGTGTATTACATTCGAGCGCGATCGATAGCGAGCGAGTGTTTCATGTTAAATCAGTTATGTAACTACATCATAATGGATCAATTACGCGATGTAGTATGCCAATTATTTCGCGTAATAAACATCGTATCGTAGACTGCGTCGATAATTGATTAAATACGCGTATTCGGCAGACGATGTGTGCGTGTGACTCTTGAATAATTGACATATTTTACTCGGTGATGTAATCAATCTCAATTTCGCATTTGATCGATTTCGATTGGACCTGACGCGTAAAACAGAGAGCGTAGGAAACAAAACAAAATCCAATATCAAAAACTCTCTCTATTAGGTTAGTATAGTTTATTTCGTTAAAGAAAGATAGAAAAAAAATATGCACGCGGAAACGCAATAGTATTCATAGTTTTCTCTCACGCACGCGCACACATTGTGTGTGTGTGACATGTCGTAGCGAATAAATAAATTCTAAAGTTGCACGCGTGGAATTCGTTGCGAAGTAATGAATTAATTTTATGATTAATTATCTCCAAGTCTGACGTTTTTGCGCATTAAGTTTGTACTGCACGCACGCGATGACGCGTCGAAAAAAAAAAAAAAAAAAAATTGTCCAGCGCTCGGGCACGCGTCGATCAAACGGATCGAAACGGACGAAAAATCGCATACGCACGAAAGTCTAACTGTAAACTGGAAAAATTTTATATGATGTAATTCTTTCGACGCACAAAACACGAGCTCGAGGAAGAAAACTCGATAAACAGCCGCGTGGCGCCTTGCGGTGCGTCCTTGCCTCGCACGAGCGACATCGGCACCTAGATTCTTGCGAGGGAAAAGCACTCCACCCACGCGACATTAACCGACGACACTCGTGCGTGTGCCTCGCGAGCTGTTTTGCCGGTAAACGCAGATACAGAACGCAACCAATTTTATCAATGGCACGCCGTTTCTTTCGACAATAATCAAAAAACGTCGTGTCAAGTCGGTTCCAAACAAATTACATTTATAATCTCGGTAGCTTACTACGTGAACACCGGATGCAAATTGATTCCAATTAGGATTATCACTTGATTTGCCCCGAATATTACCATCGCTCGATTTTAATTGCGGTTGTTACTTGGAATTGTGGATAAGCGCGAAATCAATCAATTGTGCGATACATTTGTTTAATTAATCGCGGAAAAATGATAATAAGTTCTAATGAATTAATCAGCGATGATATAAATACGCGTGTGTGTGTGTTTGTGTGTCTTCGGATTATAGAAATTGTTGCTAAAATGAACATGTAGCTACAGCTAATCAATATTTATGGTTAGACTCATGCGGTTAACGTTCAATGTAAAATAAACCGAGCGTGATCGCATCTCTATGAAAACACGTGAACCGGGTCGATTTTCTCTTAAGCGGCGACTTTGCCCTTGCCACACCTTTACTTCTCCCCTTTAATTATCGCTCGCATCTATAACTTTCAACCTCCTACTAGTTCTCCCCCATTACATCATCGACAAGTGAAACCTTTCTTCCCGGATATGATTGAGCTGTTAATTACCTTCTCCGTTGCTCTCCATTCTAGAGGCCGTGTTAACCGTGTCGCCGAACAAACAGTATCTAGGCATTTTCAGACCCACCACGCCAGCCACGCATGGACCTGCAATCACACGCGTGTAACATTTTTCTTCGTCGTTCGCCAAGCTTCCGTGAAAACTAAATCCATAAGCTCGTGTCCGACGAATGACGCAAGGTGACAATAATAGCAACAACCACTTCGACAATTGAAATTTTCCTTAATTGAGAGAAATTAAAAATGACAAATACAATAAACAAATATAGAAAACTTATTTTCACACTGTAAAAGAAACAAATTTAAAAAATACCTTTTGGTTTTTTAAATGTTGTTTGATCTTTTTTTTTTTTTTTATCAGAGACGCGTAATTTTTTAAACTAGGTTTTTCTTCCCAAAAATATCATGTTTTGTTAATTATCACAAACACAATACCAAGTATTAATTCTCTGTTATTATGACTATGAAAACATTTAATTCCAATGACGGGCTTTTAAAACTTTAATGAGTAATTATTTTCACGAATCCACGAGCGCGTAATTTTATCTCACCGAGTGAAGCGACGTTGTATTCCAAATCCATTTAAAAAGCAATTAACCGCGGAAATGATAGCCGACCGCTCGGCGTATATCACACAGAATCGTTTCTGCTCGCTGGACTAGTGTGATCTAAGTTTTACGTGATCGTGAAGAATGTGTTGCTTCGAGAAACGCGCGTGTGACATTGGCGTCACTTGGAAAAAATTTGAGCAAGACAGTGAAATGAGATTGGGAAGTGGTAGTTCAGAAGATTCTCGTCACGTAATAACACGAATGTGATTCTCGGGAGAGAGTCCGCATGCCGCGAATTTACAAATTAATGAGAGAAGAATCGAGGACGCGATGGCGTTATTAATCGGAAAATGCAATCGCTCATTCTTTCATAACGAACGAACGGCTTGCCAATGTTACCAGCCGTGGATTCTATTTTCGACTCACGTTTCTCGGTTTGGCATTTTCCTCGACGTTTTCCGTATTCCTCTGGAAATTAACCTAAACCGAGTAATAGCTCCCGCGGCAAACTAATTTTTTTTTTTTTATTGCACTAGATGTTGGTTTGTTGAAGTTTTGTTGTGCGTTTGCAACGGTTCCACACCTAAAGCTCGCGTTTCTGACCTTTGCTTCTGTGCGAGCGAAAATCGATCCGTGTCCGTAACGCAAAAACGCGATTTTATGTAGCAGAGATACGAAACAAGTGGAAAAAATGTTCTTTTTAAAAATTATAAAAGTTTGTGACAACACACGAGATGTTATGAAAATCTCCCGGCATGATGTTAAACTTCAAGAGAACGAGAGAAAGTCAGAGAAAAGGTCTGAATTCTCGGATACATCATAGATACACAAGACTTGGCTACAATAACGCTTGGCAGAAAGCCCGAAATCATGTTAGAACTAATCTTTTACCCGCTTCTACACACGCGTGCGGGAAGAAAAACGTGATAAAGTGTTGACTCACCGGAATGCATGCCAATACGTAGCTTCAATTGCTCGGTCGGCCTATGGCGAATGCTGAACGTCATTACCGTGTCCCTGAGAGCTAAACTCATCCTCGCAATCTCCCTGGCGTGATTCATGCCGTTTCTCACCGGTAATCCCGATACGACCATGTAAGCATCCCCTATCGTTTCCACCTGAAAAAAAGATCGGGGCAAATAGTGCCGCTATATAATCCCAATAAAAAATTTAATATCGCCCGGGAGTATACTAAACTACGGTTTGCTTCGTACAATATGCGTCATGTCAATATTATTACCCTTGTTTACTTAATTTTATTATGTATATTAAAAAAAAACAAAGTACACGCGCGCAAAATTAAACTGCAAATACATTAAATTTATTTCTCCCCGTATACGCATACACAGTGACGTAATCGTGAGAAAAAAAAATATTTCGCACAGAAGTGATATACCTATATTTGTTCAGCAAAGCACTAGAGTGTTAAAAATATGCGTAATATTGAAATAAAATAAATAGAATAAATTATAACATCTATTTTTGGTTAGCAATATATTTTTTTATACGCGTAAAACATCAATAAAAATATAAATACACTAAAATATAATTACAGAGAGAACCGCGCAAAGTACTCACATCTATCGATATTTAATACTGGAAAAGGCAAAGGGAGAAAAGAAAAGCAAAGAACTTTCGAGAAAGTAGAAACAGTGAGACAAAGTTTAATCCGTGATTAAAAAAGTAATGAAATTTAGAAACTGCACACAAACATATTACGAAATAACGTGTGTGTGTGTGTGTGTGTAAAAGTACATATTAATTTAATATAAATTTCGCTGAAATATATTCTCTTCACATTCGGCACAATTAATTAAAATAAATTCGTTACAAACTTATTTTATTATTAGCACATTTCCTCACATTATTCGTTTCACGGAAAATTGCGTTCCTCAAGAAGAAATCAAGGGCAATTTGTTTCCTCGGTATTGACATGCTTATCTTTCTCCAGTCGGTTTTAACTGAATACCTCGCGGATAGGATCTCCATGTGGAGGCGCTTCGTAAATATAGAATTAGGAGATCTCTCGAGGTTGATTTAAAGCGAAATACGGTATGGTAACCACGTAACGCGCGTTATTTTCGATGATCGTTTAGCCTGAAGGCAGAAAAACGCAGAAAGAAAAAAACTACAAAATGAAAATGCGGGAGAAAAAAGAAAAAAGATTAACAAAGACTGAGAGATATCGGACGCGAAGTTTTTTAATTGAACGCGCCGGACTCTCGCGGGAGAAAAAACTTGCGAAAGCTGCGAACGAAAAGCGTTCATCATTTCAACAAAAAATAGCGCCTGAGAAACTTGGATATTGCGAGCGTGACGCCATTCTCGCGCAAGAGTTTAACGCCTTCGACTTTTACCGCGTCTTTTCTCTCTCTCTCGCTTATTTCTCTTTCCTCGAGACAAAATGATATTCACCCTTTTGACCGAGGGTGAAATCATGATCTGCATATTATTATGTTTTCCCGGAAACGGGTCAGTACTCACTTTGTAAACGTCAAAGTTCTCGATAATGGAGTCGAAACACGTGTAAAGATCGTTGAGCAGATCGACCACCTGCAGCGGCGTGCTCTCGGCCGACAAGCTGGTGAAGCCCACGATGTCACTGAAGTAGATTGTCACTTGATCGTACGTCTCGGCGATTACGCTTTGTCCGAGAATCAGCTGCGACGCCACCGATCTGTTTCAGGCAAACATATGTCTTTTCGAGAAAAGCAATAACAAAAGAAGTCTTGACAGCGTGAGAAAAGGTGTCTTTGAAAGTGACAAAAAATGCACTTGTATATTAGGGGAGACCGGGGGGCTAGTTGTGACACGGGGTTAGTTGTCAAACTGTTATTATCTTGCTTACTTAATCTTGGAAAATATTCTTCTTTATATTGTAAGTT
>QVOA01015104.1:0-72106 GCA_014825685.1 Pseudomyrmex cubaensis
ATAATATTCTTACAACAATAATAATATTCTAATAATAATAGTAAGTGGGTAACATTTAAAATTTATTTGAAAAACTACTGTGTGTTTTAATGATTTTAGATTACTTCCTTACTAATTTTTAATTGTCAGATGACTTTTTATGTAAAGATGATTTTTTACATAGTTATTAATTTTGGATATGATTTCGAGATAGTATTTTTCTGATCCAAGTTTCATGTTTTATGTGTGTGTTTAAAAAAATGTGTTATAAGATGTACGTGATATAGTTAAAAAAAAACAAACTGTATTTAAAACGTTGGTTGTTAAAACTAATCAAAACTCTGTTATATGTAAATAAATTACTCTTACTATATTGATTGTTACTATATAGTTTGTTTGATTCTAATACAGGTAGTCAGCATAGCAGAGAGGTGGTGTCGAGAAGGTGGTTGACACGCCTTCGTATATTTGAGATGATTGAAAGTGTATCACGCAGAGCGTTGAGTGGCTCCAGTGGGAGCTACCACGTTCGTGGTGCTGAACTAGCGAGAAATCGCAGATTAAAATCTTTGTCAGCTACTGTTACTTTTTTAGATGATACACAGCACACATTTCAGTTAGATGTAAATATTTCTTTCACTAGTATTCTTTAGTAGATTTAATAATTCATGTCAAGTAATAAAAATAATTATAATATATTGCAGAAACGAGCAAAAGGGCAAGTTCTTTTGGACTTGGTCTTTCAACATTTGGAACTCATTGAAAAGGATTACTTTGGTTTGCAGTATGCTGAAAATGGAGTTAATGCAACTATTCCTACATCTGATGTAATGGTAACATCTTTTAAAGATTTATATATTTGCATCGGAAGTAGCTGTTTGATTATTATCTGCTTCTTTCATTATTATGGGGGTGATGTAGTACATTATGTTTATTTTACAATATAAAAATATTTTTCAGAGATGGCTAGATCCCTCCAAACCTATAAAAAAGCAAATAAGAAGTAAGGGTAAAGATCATATTTTCATAATTATGTAGAATCCAAATTATTCATATATAGTAGTGTGTTTTCATTTATTATACAATTATAAATATAATAATATATACGTTTGTTTGATTTTAGGTGGACATTTCTTTTTTAAAGTGAAATTCTATGTATCCGATCCTAGTAAACTACAAGAGGAATATACCAGATATCAATTTTATTTACAAATACGGAGAGATATTTTACAAGGAAAATTACAGTTGCCACCTAGTACAGCTTGTTTAATCGCAAGTTATACAGTTCAATGTAAATACATATTCACTATTATAATATTTTAATGTTTTTAGTACGTCAGAATTACATTTTATATTTCTTTGCACTTATAGCGGAATTAGGCGATTATCATCCGGAAGAACATGGACCAGGTTATCTATCACAATTGCAACTGATACCTGGACAAACAGAAGAAATGGAAAAGAAAATATCGGAATTGCACAAATTGCACAAGTCTGTATCTTGCAATTAATCTTATGAATATTCAATAATTTGTTTCTCTCATTTACTTTAATATTAAAATAAAAATATTTTTATTCTTTTAGAGGACAATTGCCAGCTGATGCGGAATTTAATTTCTTAGACCACGCAAAACGATTAGATATGTACGGAGTAGAATTACACAAAGCAAGAGTATGTTATTTCTAAAAACCGAGATTTTAAAGATAAAATCTTTTTCTTGAATAAATTTTTTGTTAAGTTATATCGATACATTTATTTCTTTTTAGGATTCAACGAACAAAGAGATACAGTTGGGTGTTACATCAATTGGTCTAGTTGTGTTTCAAAATGGTATAAAAATCAATGTATTTTCATGGTCAAAAATAGTTAAAATTTCTTTTAAAAGGAAGCAATTTTTTATACAGCTTCGACGAGAGCAAGTGAGTTGGATTATTAACTAATTTACAATGTAATTTACAATTTTTCTCTTTATTAAATTTAAAAGATGAAAATTAACAAATTTATATATTGCAGTCTGAAAATTATGATACGTTGTTGGGCTTCAATATGCAAACTTATCGTAGTTCCAAAAATTTATGGAAAGCTTGTGTTGAACACCATACCTTCTTTAGACTTCACAGTCCGAAAATGCGGCCGAAACGGTTTCCTCTTACCTTAAGTAGTAGGTTTACGTATTCAGGACGCACAGAATTTCAAACGGTCGAAGATGGGAAACATAGAGCGCGTGTGGAAAGGACATTTATACGGTACGATCAATATAATTACGGTTAATATGACAGGGATTAATGTAACGGTTTAACATTTTATTGAAACTTTTTTTCATGACTTATATTTAGGTCACCTAGCAAAAAACTCGCTCACACTATTACGGCACCTATAAGTGAAGACAAAGGAAAATTAATACCTCCTGGAAGATCCGCACGATCCTATGACAAGGTTCAGTCTCTTGGTGCTCGGGAACCTCGTCAAGCATGGGGAGAAGGACATCCAAGTGACGAGTAAGTTAAATTGACGTATATATTTTTGACGCGTAAAATAAATTATATTACCACAACAAGAAAAATATCGTTTAAGCATATTTTTAGTTGGCATTTTTTTAGTTTTTATTTATCTCTTCTTATAGTGAAGGTGGTTTTTTATCTTCTTTGAGGGAAGAAATAACAGGAAGCTACACTCAAGGTGGAGCTTTTTCCCCAGCATTAGGATCTCGAGTGTTTACTTACGCAGATGATGATACAACTAATGAAAGAAATATTTACGATCTGCCAGACTACAGTGAGCCTACCAGCTCACCAGCGCCACAAGTACGTCTAATTATTGAAAATAAAGATATAATTAAATGTGAGAGCAAGAATATTGTACGAGTACATATTGTTTTATTATTTTTTTAGATATTAGAAGACGGTTTAGTTACCATATCGTTAACACCGGACGAACAAGGTCGTTTTGGTTTTAATGTAAAAGGCGGATTAGATTTGGATATGCCGATCTTGGTGTCACGGGTCGCTCCGAACACGCCCGCTGATCGATGTTACCCGAAGTTGAACGAAGGAGATCAAGTATTTATTTAAATCTTAAATTTTGAATCTTAAAATCATTTATAGATATCAATAGAATGTTTGAAACAATTAAAGTGTAACTAATTTTTTGACACGTATAATATAAAACGTATCTTTTCGCGCAGGTTGTTTACATCAATGGAATCGACGTGAGTGGCTTGTTGCATGAACGCGTGGTAAATTTAATACGGCAATCGCGCGATCGCGGAACCGGTGAACTTACGTTAACTGTCAGGCCTAACGCTCTATACAATGCGTTGGCTGGTACCGACGAGACATCCGAAGAAGAACCGCCTTATAGGTACATACTTCTATATTACAAATAGTTTTTTACATATGTTACACAAAAATATACTCGCTGATTCTAATATGTTAATTGCAAGGTATGTGCCTGATGCACCTCACGCGGTCATTGGATCCGACGCACTGGCACAATCTATGTTATTGCTCGCGGACGGTCTAGCAAGCGGTGCTCTTATCGCGCAGTATGAGCAGTTGTACAGAAAAAATCCGGAACTCACGTCACTTGAATCAAAGAAGCCAGAAAATCAACCAAAAAATCGCTACCGAGATATATCGCCGTGTAAGTTGGAATCTTTTGTAATAAAGAATCAAAATATAACAACTTTGAAGTTGATGAAAAATGTAAGCAGAGATGTAATATATTCGTAAGACAATCCATGTGAAATGATGACATGTGCTTCCACAGACGATGTCACTCGAGTGATCTTGATGGGATCTGCGAACGGGGATTATATTAATGCCAATTACGTGAACATGGAAATACCAGGTTCTGGTATTATTAACAGATACATCGCCACGCAAGGTCCGTTGTCTTCCACCGTTGCCGACTTTTGGCAAATGGTTTTAGAGGCCGGAAGTACGCTCGTCGTTATGCTGACGACTCTGGTTGAACGTGGTCGTGCAAAATGCCATCAATATTGGCCGGCGTACAATGAGACTCTGACTTTAAGAAATCTCACACTTACGTCCACCGCGGAAAACGTCGAGGATACATTTATTTTTAGAGAATTCATACTTCGCGATGTTAATGTCAGTAATATCTCGTATTTCTGCAGCTCATATACGCGTGTAAACGATGTAAACATGTATATTAAGATGCGCGCTTTTACGTATATTTTTACAGACAGGGGAAGAGAGAGATATAACGCATATGCAGTATTGCAGCTGGCCCGATCACGGAGTGCCTAGCGATTGGCGGCAATTTACTACGTTTACAGAACGCGTCAGGGCAGCTCGTACCGGAATAGTCGAGCCCGCGGTCGTGCATTGTTCCGCTGGAATAGGACGAACCGGTGTATTAGTTCTAATGGAAACCGCCCTATGTTTAATTGAAGCTAATCAACCAGTGTACCCATTAGATATTGTACGCTCTATGAGGGATCAGAGAGCAATGATGATACAGAATGCTGTAAGTCAGCTATCTTATTTGTTTTATTGTCACACATTGTTTTTTTCTTTTTTGTTTCGAAATTCAAATATTAAGTGTGAAATATTATTTTTTATCCAAATGTGTAATTTTTTTTCCAGAGTCAATATAGATTTGTGTGTGAAGCAGTTCATAAGGCTTACAGCGAGGGAATAGCCAAGCCACTTCCAGAGTTCAGTAGGTGAAAATAAAACAAAACAAAAAAAAAAAAGGCAGCATTGTAATTATATCATTTCTTCTTTCACATCTTACATCAAGCCACTTAGAACATAGTTTTATACTTTGACAATAACATATATATTATAAATAATATATATTTAATATATAGAATATTCTCTATAGAAAAACATTTTTAGTGTGTAAAGTATATATCACATTTATATGTAACTGACGTCCAGTGCTCATCCGCTATTGTATTTTAATATTTCTGTGTCTCTACTCGTATTGTAGTTTACAAAAAGTTCGATTTAGTGATATATTCTAGTAATTGATTCAATTTCTCTTTACAAAATGTCATTTCGTGCAAAACAAAAATGTGATCACGTTTGTCTCGAATATATGTGTGTGTGTGTGTGTGTGTGTGTGTGGTAACTTTTTATAATAATTTTAAAATATACATTTCTCTTATGCATATGACATATTTCTCCCTAAGAGAAATGTCAGAGGGGCAAAAAAATTCTATTATGTGTGATATATATATCATTAAATTAATACATAAAAATGGTTAGATATTTAGGTATTTAACAAAAAGTGTAACATAATATGCAAATTTAACAGCCTTGAATAACGCGAATATTCAAATTTATTTAAGAAGTAATGATTTTATTATTTGATATATATACTAAATAGAATGTGTTATTATCGTAATAACAAAAACCAGTATGTTATATTTATTAACAAAGTATTTTTACATTAATTTTTTTAGCGATAATATCAAATCTTTTTGTGTGAAAGTTTCATAAATGGATATTGTTGGAATTTTAATTTTTAGAAGTAATATATTGTTAAAAAATTCGTGTAAAATCAAAGGAAAAAAATATTAAAATGCATAAATTAATATGTATATTTTCTAATATCACAAATTTGAAGTACAAGTATCAAAATAATGGCAAGTATGCAGAATATTTCAGATCCTGTATTGCATCCTGAGATTGTGTTTAGGAACAAAACTTCTACCAAAACATTTTAAAGCTCTAATAGATCTCGATTGAAAAGATTGATTGAAAAAAAAAAACAAATTACTAAATTGGATCATCTAAAGTTTGCTCGCTCAAGACATGATGCATTGCATAGTCTGAAATATTCTGTATATGAAGAAAAAAATCTCTTTTTAGATATAATAAATAAAAAGAAGTATCACACGCAATACAAACAAAGATTATGTACAACTGTGTATCTCACTCACAATGAATATTTATAAATTTCCACGCATTATTTATTTTTCACACGATAAATCAGATAATGCACTAACATATCTCTATATACAAAGCTTTAACTGTAATTATTTCACAAATGGGCTTTTTTCTGCTTGACATATTCGTTGGATTTTCAATAGTATAAGACCTCAATCTCATTGTATTAATACTAGCATTTTTTATAATCTATTTTTGTAATACTAAAGTGTGTGTGGTACTGTGTAATAAACATTATAAGACAAGTAGTAGCCTGTAATCTTTCATGCGTGCCCAAAAGAAAACAAGTTTATCTTTGACCGATTATAAGATGCGCCTATAAATGTACACTTGAATGAATATATTTTCTTTATTATATTGCTTTTAAAATTGTTATCACACTTAAAATTATTGTATATTCTTCGTTAGCGCATGAAAGAAAGGAAAAAAAAACGCAAAATCTATGTCGATATAGTCTATATGTACAATAACCAATTGAACAAAAATCAAAGAAATCTTATAAACTATGAGAAAGGACAATTTACAAATTTTGCCACTAATATATAATTAAAATATCTATATATTAGAAACCAAGAGTATATTCTGCAAGTAAATTACCTTTTCCCATTAGTAAATTACCTTTTCTACGATTCTTTTTTGCAATCTTTTGACGCGATTTATATTTTATCACATATATTGTATAAATAATGTTTTATGTACATAGTACTATTGATTACATGTGAAGCCATTTGTCTTTGTCGATATCTATATACATATATATAATATATATATATATTTATATATAATATAAATATATATGTGTGTGTATATATATATATATAAAACAGAAACTACTTTTTTATATAAAATAAAAAATGCAAACAATGCATGTGTGTTATAAAGAGACATTTTAATAATTCACACAAATAGAAACAAATTTATATATATATATACATTTGTGTAATAAATTTATTATTTGCATATATGTAAGAGTGTGTATTACGCGCACATCATATATAATTGTATTTAAAAAATTTATAATTTACAGGATTACTTTACACTTTTCTATGTGCAAACATATAAAGTGTAACATAATTGTTTTTAACTATATATAATACTTTAATAACATGTAAAGTTTATTATTTTTTTAAATATTTTAATTTCCTGAAAAAATAAGTTTTGTAATAACAAATAAACATCTTGTATATACACGCGAGTAACTTAAAATATCCGCATTTAGTGATCAACAATTTTATTTCTTAAAGAAGTTGAAGCTTAAAATTACACGAAGATTTACAGATTAAAAAGAACGGTCCCTCTTGACCAGGCAAGTACGTTGAAGGAACAATCTGATACGTTCCTGCTGGTACATCTTCTAGTTCCAAATACACAAATCCAGATCTGTAAATAAAAAAAAGATAGGTAAAACAAAATTATCAAACAATTTAACAAAACAAAATAAAAAAACAAATTACAAACCTGAACGGTCCAGAACTTTTTGTTTTAAACGCAGTTGCCGCGTTTGCATCATTCAATATAACGGTACTGATGTCAAATCCAATTTGATAAGCTCTAGGTCCTTTCAAGATGATTAACAAATAATTATTATTATTAGCACTTTCAAGTACCACTTGATATCGTGGGTTATTTATGTACGTGGGATGATTGCCGCATCCTCCTGCTGTGATGCCTTTCCATTGTCCTGTGACCTGTAAACACGCATACATAAATAATATACTAGAAAATATGATCTTTACATAGAAAAATTATTTAAAAAGAATGTATAGAGAAATATATTAGCAAAAAATATACTTCTTCTTCATATCGGTAAAGCTGAGGTATTTTTCGCAACGTAAACGGACACGTGCCGTACACACGAAGCGTGTAGTAAATGGTATTTGTTTTTTCATACTGGGATATGACTAAACTGTATTTTGTATCACTTTGCTCACTGAGTCTGATCTTGCACAAGTAATGCGGACTGTTTATTCTAACACCATCGATATAAGGCGGTGGATCATCTAAACACAAATTTCGTTTCCATTACGTATTATTTCTGTAGCTAAAAAGAATTCGAGACAAAATGTGAACGATCGCAGATGCTTACGTGGGTAATACACTCTTTTTCCATTATTGCGATAAACTAAAACCGTGATGTATTCCTGGTTTTGTCGGAAATCAGCTATATCTGTAATATGCCTTGTAAGAAGTATCCAAATGGCACCTGTTCCTTTGCTCTGTACTTCCAATGAGAACTGCGGATTATCACCGATGTTATACGCGTCTTTCACAGGTCCGATACCAGCTTTCCACATCCTGCAATATAAATTGAAATTATTATTGCTATGAGATACGCGAGGAAAAATAATGGATCGGTAATAAAACAGGATTGCGTACTGATGTATACAGTAAGTATAAGTGAATAGTCCTGGATTCCAATTTAGATAAAATACATCGAAAAACTGGCATATGCTGTTGTAATCGATCCAAAAAATGCCATTGTCAAATTGCGAAGCGGACTCCGGATCATAATTCAATGCCTCTTTCAAATCCTCAGTCCAATGTCGCGTATCGAGTTCGGAGTAATTGCCTTTCCATCGCAAATGAGACCACGGATTTTTTAACTGTAGCAATCTTTCCCCCTACATGTGCATTTAATACAACACTTGAGAACACTTCATCATCTTTCTAAATCTCTTGCGAATGAATGTTACACTTAAAAATTTTAATTGCGTCATGTATTGTAAGAGAAATATGCTCACATTAATTTTTTTCACATCAAGAACGGCGTATGCATGACTCGGCACAAGGCCTGTGCGCTCCGCATCAACTTCCGACATTTCTCCTGTCGCTACGGTCACTAGTACGTCTCCTCTATGAAGTCGCGATATCAGCGTGTCAAATAAAGTATCTTTATTAAAATCTGCATCATCTGTTCTTATTGCACATCTTTCGGGTATCCAGCCAGTTAAGGCATGTAAATCTATATTCTGTAAAAAACAAAGTCGACGTAATATAATATCAAAAAAAGATCAATAAGATAAGTAATAGAATGATTCACAGTAATTCAAATTATGAACTTACACTGTTCGATCCAGGGAAATCATAACCACCCATCACTTTCATATAAGCCTTCTCGAGTAAAGAAATCCATAGTTCCCCACGATTGTTACTATACGAACATAACAATTGGTTGTTATGTCGGCTTACAGGCAATAAGTCATCTATTATTACTTTACGTGGTACGCCATTGATATGTAGTTTCACCATGTATTTTCCTAATATTATATGTTTTTCATCACTTCTAATACACAATAATAATAATAACAACAAACACGGAAGCATATATGTATGTTTTACTTGCAGAATAAATAGTTTATACGAAGAATAGTTCTCCTTAAATATTAAGTACTGCGTGAAAAGCAAGGTACAGAATAAAAAAAACTACAAACACTAGATTAAGTGCTCGTATGATATGTTTCTATTTCTCGGGTGTGATTTAATGCAAGCGTTTTTATTGTTAGTATAAAGAATGTCTGTATAGTGTAGTTAATACTTATAATTGTAGTATATGAATTAATATATACATAAAATGAATATTTACCAAATGGATTATATATGGGCTCTTTGTTTTTGTTTTTGGGATAAATAATCGACGTTATGAGTCTTCGCCCGAATTTTTTCTCATATTGCGCACTTACTGCAAGCGAGGCAACAAATGAACAGTCAGAAACCACCTAAAAGGCAATCAAATATTTTTAAAATGTTGCAATATTCAAGACATTCTTTCAATATTCTTAAAGAATACAAAAATACAGAAAATATATGTTAATATATTTAATACTAACAGTCTGTTTTATGCTGAAGTAATCAACATGATGACCAACAACCATTTTAGGATCAGAATACAAGTCTTCTGGTCGATACCATCCAGTAAAGTCACGCTTTTGTTTCGGGGCTAATTCCAAAACGCCATCCTTATCGGTAAATGGAATAGCATATTGAAACTTTTCGGCAAGATCAATACTCATAAATGGTACAAATTCGTGATCATTTATACGAGAGCTATGTAGTAGTACTCTTTTTTCCTCTTCAGTATAATTAGTGCTACCGATTACTTTGAGATGTCCACTGCTTCCTCGATGAAGCGAGGATCTAGTATTTTTAGCTGCAAATATATTTTTAGATATTAAATAATAAATAATTTGTAATTTTATTTTTATACACAATTTACTTATTTATTACCTGATGTAGTAGGTGATGGTGTGATGTTTCCTGGTTGCTCAGATTCTACTGACTTTGACTGATAAGTATCTGACTGTTCAATATCTGGAAGATTACCTTCTGGTACAGATGGTAATTTGGAAAGACTTTTTATAATACTATCATCTTCTGTAGTTTTAACTCCTGTGGTTTTAACACCTGTAGTTTTAACTCCTTTTAATTCCTCCGCTCGTTCAACAGCAACTTTAACAAGAGTCATTAATTTTTCTTTTACTTTTGTATCAACAGTTTTCTGTAATTATACATCATACAATTTAAGTATATAAGACAGTTTAACAAATATATACATACATACATATAATAACAAAGAGAAATTGTATTTACTGCATTAAGGCCAAGTTCAGCTGCATCAGTGTATAATTTTATTGCAACATCCTTTAAACCTTCTTCATCCGCACTCAATGCATGATTCAAAAGAAATTTACATCTTTGTAATTGAGACTGATCCAATGATCCTGGTTTATGACTATTCTTTTCCTCATCTTGAACTACAAGTTACATTTTCTGTTGTTATATCATTTTGTTATTTCTTAAATTTAAAAAAGACTCATCGTTCAAGAGCTTACTGAGTTGTTGTATCGTCAATATTCTGTCACGATAATCCGAAAGCTTTTCTTCATACGTGTCGTCTAATTGTAACCTAGCAAGCAGTTTTACAGCAAGATCGTAATAATACAAGGCTGGCTTATATTGACCCTTGCCGTCAAATTGCACAGCCATACGAGCAGCAAGCAACGCGTCATCCAGCGTTTGTGCCATTTTTAACAATATAAAACAAGACGATTAGAAAACTGTACGATAATTAATTGACTGATAGGTGTTATTGATCGTTATAGACATCTGTTCGTACTCCAATTTTCTATGAAAGAAAATAATTATCAACAGTTGTTGATAACGACTCAATGGTACTCAGGAAGTATTTCGCTGGACTTCGAATTCTATTACATTTCGCGAAAACAAACCTCTGACATTCCAATATCACAAAATCCTAAAGTTGTGGACTAGTTTTTGGTGTTTTTAGACTGTCATCAACAACAACCATGAAATATAAAATTCAAATAGAGATCCGTAATTGCAGTTGGACAAAAATGTCTAAAGGAGAATTCACATTGAATTCGATATTGTTTGATATTGGGAGTAAACATCCCAATGTCCAATAGAAAAACGTGTTTCTCAGGAAACGTGCTTTAGAAGAAAATGAAACGTTATCTACTTGTATAACTATAGTCTCAGGACATACCGAGCTACTCTCCCGCCCTCTTGTTTTGCTTTTATTTACAGCAGTTAAAGCAGTTTACAGTTATACAGCACCCCCCCAGTGTAGAGATCTATTTCTATGCCAACAGAACGTTACCGCACACTATACACAACTCTACTGTCACGACGCGGATATATCTCTCGCGTAATTTATTATATAGACTTTCAATTTAACGCTGTCTTATAAGTTATTAAAATGTCTCTACTTTTGATCTTTTATTGGATCAAAACTATTCGGGATGAGGAATGGCGTATTGATGATGCTTCACTAGATGTTATACGAAAACACTTATAAAATCAAGCCAACAGTGGGAAGTTGACAATGGAAAACTCAGACTTATGTTGTTTATTTGTTAAAATATGGATAAATACGTATATATATGTACGAAGTGTAGAACAGTTTGTATGAGAAACTGCTGTATATATTTCAAACAAGTGCAGCAAGTAGAAATTGATGTAAGTTCTGTGACAATATAGATTAATAATTTGCTCTTGATCTAATGACAACCGTGTTGTGCCGGCTTGATATCTCGGGTCACACTGTTGTGACTGTTAGCGCAAAAGTTTTTAATTCCGCATTATATGCGATATCGAAGAATTAATTCGATCTAATAACTTGTGAAATGCATTATAAAAATGAGAATGTGCACACATACAGTTAAACAATATTTTGCCACTTTGTTTACAGCACAAATAAAAATGAACAAAGATATGCCATTGAGCATAGAATGGATTCCAAAAGATGCGTATACACACAATTCTCTGGATCATTTTCTGCCGGGAAATCAAGATGAACGCAATGTTGTATTTATAAAGCAAGAACCTGAGTTCTTGGAAAAAGCGTTAAACACACAAACTTTGAAAAACATGCTTGTTACCATGCAAGTCCCTGAATCTAAGGACGAAGATGAGAACAAACAACAAAACTGTCAGGAAACACTGACTGTAAACTTTCAATATTTCTCTCTATAAATATATTAATTAATCTATAGAAAATTATATACTGATATACGTTTGATTTCAGCAATGTCAAACAGAATCTTCCAAGAAGATGCCAGAACAATTAACTGAGACTTCTAAGAAATCATACAACAAAGCTCGCATTGACGTAATAGAGATCTCAGCAGAACCTGCATCTGAATATCGATATTTTTTCACTTACGAAGATCAATCCTCCAAGTTCACAGTGCTAAGAGCTCTCCGCAGCAACACTGCCAAAGAAGTTGCGGCAAAATTGTTAGATGTGTTGGCGATTATAGGAGCGCCAAGAGTTTTACGAAGCGGCAATGGACGTAAGTTTGCGGAACAAGTTGTGCGCGAACTGCGTTCGCTGTGCAAGAATTTCTTTATATTACACGGAGAGTTGCCTAAATCCGAAGTTAGCTGCAGAGATTTTAAGAGTTTGCTCGAATCCTGGATGAGGGAGAATTCGACCAGAATCTGGTGGGAGGGTTTGAATTTCGTACAGATGCTTCATAATACGACGTATCACTGTCCGAATGGCAGAGTTCCGTGTGATATGTTGTTCGGACGAAATGTACGCGATAAGTTTCAAAATACCTGCGCGGAAAAGGACACGGAGAATGTGTGGACGGAAGAAAACTGGATCGAGAGTTCGTCGATCGATTCCTTCTCGATGGTTCATGAGGAAAATGAAAACATACAAGAAGCACATAGTCAAAACGCGTCATCGAAAGACAACGAGAACGTAAATGGTTTTAGTTTCGTCGATGTGAAAAACGAAGCTGTCGTGAGCAATAAGCGCAGAACGGATTCGCAATGTACTGATGAAACAGACGCGAGAATCGAATCGAAAAGCAACGATAACGCTCAATCTCTCAAGTGCAAATATTGTCAGAAACAATACGCGAGACTCGGACATTACAAGAATCACATGAGGACTCACAGAACAGAACAACTGCAGTGTAAGCTATGCGGCAAAAGTTTTAGGGTTCTGAGATTGTACGAGAAGCACGTTGCGTCACACGGACAGGACAAATTCGATAACAAGGCAGAAGTCAATGAAAATATCAAAAGCAACGGCGACGCGTTAACGGCTATACTTAACGAGGAAAAATGTCAAGCGAAAACACACAAAATATCCAAGATAGCGAATGAAGATCGTGACACGTCATTGGTTACGAAAGATTCCTGTGATAAAATCGCTGAGAACTCGAGTCAAAGCGTAAGACGAAAGTTGTCCGCGGAAAGCAGCGTCCGCGTGTCGAAAGCGCAATCGCCCTTAGAGTGTACATACTGCAAGCAGAAGTTCAGCTTTCCGAGCGTGCTAGTAAGGCACTTGCGGTCGCACACAAATGAGCGACCGTATGTGTGCAAGGTGTGCAACAAGAGCTTCAAACAGCTGGGACATCTGAGCCAACACTCTCTGACGCATCACGACTATCGCTCGTTCCAGTGCGCGGTTTGCGGTGTGAAGTTCGAGTCGCTGGACTCTTTGAAGAAACACGCGAGCTCGCACGAGGGCGAGCATGGTGCAATGACAACGCCCAGGATTCGCGAGTATCGCGTGTTCGAGTGCGACACCTGCAAAAAGGTGTTCGCGACGAAGAGCGTCTTGGAGCGGCACATACTCACGCACACGCAGGAGCGCCAGTACGATTGTAAAGTATGCGGCAAACGCTTCAAGCAGGCCGGCCATGTGAAATCGCACATGCTGATACACACCGGCGAGCGTCGCTTCCAGTGTACCGTTTGCTCGAAGCGCTTCAGCCTGTCCAACTCGCTGAAGAAGCACATGTACGTGCACAATGGCGAGAAGCCGTATCAGTGCGACGTGTGCGGCGCGCGGTTTCTGGAGAAGCGCAATCTCAACGGCCACCTGCTCACGCACACCAACGAACGTCCGCACGGTTGCAAGATATGCGGCAAACGTTACACCCTGGCCGATACTCTACGACGTCACGTAAGCGTTGCGCACAAGGACGGTCGCACTTATCAGTGCGAGATCTGCGCGAAGATGTTCAAGCAGCTCGCTCATCTGTCGGTACACAAAAAGGTCCACAACGACGAGCGGCCGTTTCAATGTCACTTGTGCGAGAAGAATTTCAAGCACAAAAACGTGCTCAAGTCGCATCTGGCGATTCACGCAAACGTACGGCCGTTCGAGTGTGATGTGTGCAAAGCCACCTTTGTGAGGAAGACGAACTTGCAGACGCACATCTCGTCCGCGCACATGAACGAGCGTCCGTATGTGTGCACTATCTGCGGCAAGCGTTTCAAACAGATCAGCCATTTAAACGGCCACGTGATTGTGCACAGCAATCTGATGCCATACAAATGTGACTTTTGCGATCGTCGATGCAATCGACTCGACAATCTGAAGAAGCACATGCGTCTTCATACGAAGAACAAAGAGTGAAAACAAAGTGCGAACTTTTTAACGTAAAATTGATATCTTGTTGAGAAAGAGAGAGTAAAAGCGCGAGAAAAAGAGATCTGAATAGAACATAATTTTAATAAAAAATAGGCCACAAAGACAAAATATCTGTGTGTGAAAACACATGTAAAAATCTATACTTAGAAGAGTAACTTTTTACTATATAAAGTTAAATAAATTGTTTTATACGCTATATATTGTACTTAAAACAAAGAAATATTCAATAAAAGTATATTAAAATAAGTTTTTTATATAAAATTTAAAAAATTGTATTTTTAATTTTATAATTTGCCATAAGAGAGTTTGTTTCTCTTTTTCATTTATTTTATATTCAATAGTCATATTTATATCTATTATATTTTTTAAATATATATATATATATCTTATATTTATTATATATTTATATATATATATAAAACTTTGGATTTGTATATACAATAATAAATATATATTTTAAGTTTTCGCGGCGAGTGCTTTCTCTCATGCCGGCAACACCACCACTCTACTAATTTGTACAGCTAATATATGTATATATATGTGACACTTTGTATCATAGTATAGGTCTTTATCCGTGCTTGTGTTGTGCGCTTAGCTGCGACATTTCCACTCCGAATATGGGATACAAAAAGAGGATAGGATTCGGGACATTTTTCACCGCTCTGATTGTTCTGGTGGCAATTTACTACCGCAACACCGATGACGTTTTGCAAAAGCGATTGCTGGCTTTACTACACGGTCTCGAGAAGCTCGAAAACAAGCATGTCATCACGAGAAAGCCAAAAGTCGCGATAGGTTATGGCGCGTGTACCGATGTTTTCATCGACGCAAGACATCTGTTAAAATATTCGGACGAGGTCGGCCGACCGGAACACTTTGACGAAATTAACACTGAGCTCGAATTGCTCAAGAGCTTCGCTTATTATTTTCGCCATGGAGCTGCTGCTGAGTAAGTTTGTGTCTTCAATATCGAGCTTTTGCAAAATTATATCCTGTATGTGTGGCAAAAGTACTACATTTGCATTTATTAAATTACAGTTTTTTCGTTAGATGCATTCGTGTATTTATTTTAAATTATTTTGCAATAAACTGACCAGAATTTATCGCATATGTTGTCAAATGCATAAGTCATCCAAGTGTATGTAAAATGGAATTACAGCTAAAACTTGGTTTTACAGACGTTACATGGCGAATAGAACCCTATTTGATGAGCTCGTATCAAGGGCGCGTTCATTTCCCTCCTCCTATTCAACAATTGGAGGAAACGCGGCAGTTATGGCGATGCGGTTTGCGCAAGAAGGATGTGACGTGACTGTTGCAGCTAAACTGACCAGATCCTTGCATCAGATGTTTCCACAAATAATAAACATCGTAGGTGGGGAAGTAAAACGCGACGATATTCATCTCATTATGGAATATAAACACGGTGAAGTTTGGGGTCCTTACTCAAGTGCCAGAGCAAACAGGTACTGATAGACGTACAGTAAATTAACATAGAAACATGTTCTATTTTACTGTGTTCCTTTTTCTAGATACATTGTTCATAATGACGTGAACAATCCGAAAATTAGCTCATTCAATGCTTTCGACAAAGTTCTAAGAACCTATGATCCTGATTTACTAGTAGTTAGCGGACTCCAAATGATGGACCATTATCCATTTCAACAAGGTAACTTCTGCTATTTTTTTTATGTAAAATTCGTGATTTTACATAAAATTTAAAAATTGCGCATGTAAAAGTTACACGTTTTGACAGACGAACGTAAGAGTTTGTTGATGAATGTGAAGCGACAGATGTTGGAACGGTCGAGCACTACCAGAATCCACTTCGAGATGGCCTCGTTTGCAGAGGATAAGTTGCTATTTGAGCTATGTGATCTGGTGGTTCCCTTTGCCGATAGTCTGGGAATGAACGAGCAGGAGATAGCGAATCTCTACAATACCATGTATTATGGTAATATCTCACTGGTGGCTAACTCGACTCCGCGGGTCGCAACGGTGTTGGATCAGATGAGAACACTGTTCAAACTCATACGCTTAAGGGGCAAGTCGATTGCCGATTCTAGGGAGCTCACGAGGATTCACGTTCACACATTGGCGTATCAAGCTATTTTCACCGTCAAAGGCTCCGTTTGGAAAAATACGATGGCTGCCGCGGCCAAAGCGTCTTTAACCGCGCACAGACATGTGTGCGCGTCGAGTAACGTAAATATCATTCATTATTACCAAATGATCATATAAACGTCTTTAATGTTTCATAAATAATTGGATGTTTTATGTTTTGTATTTTTTTTATCACATATCAAAGCGTATGTGATGCGCAGTATCAAAATCATTCTATGATTGTAATTATATTTTGGAATTGCGTTCTTTTCCTTTCAGGTTGATGTGAATAAAGCTACGTTGATCATGGATGAAAGTTTCTCGACGTCTATTGTCGACGGGACCCGAATACCGTTGAATATCGACAAGCCAGTGTCTTGCTGGGACGAGGTGTTGAAAATGGAGCAAGAAAGTATTCCTCTTCAAGTGTGCGTCGCGCCTGTGTTGGTTTGCACACAAGCCAGTCAGACGGCGGGTGGTGGAGACAATATTTCAAGTGCAGGCCTAGTACTTCAGATTTGAGCACCTTACGAAATTATTGTGTTCATGTCGAATCCTAATCCTCTTTCTCTATCACTTAAAGCAAAAAACAAAAAAACAAAAAAAAAATCCGTAAATAATAGGCCTTTAACGTTTGCAGCACGAGTTTCATATAAATATGATCGACGTTTTTATATATTCCACATTGGGATTTTTACATTCCATTTACTTGAAACAGATTTTAATGACATTTACAGAAATGACGTATCGCTAAACAATATAAAGCATTGTCTGTACTATCGAGTGTTACACTTTGTTTCTAGTCTAGAAGACTAGACTCTGTAGAATTACAGAGATAGTAGTGATTGCCTAATAATTGTTACTGATCCTGTTTGCGCTGTTATCATTGAGTTCATCTCCACCGCATCTTCCGTCGCTCAGAGCGTTGTGTTCAGTCTACGCGTCTATTTCCTCCATCTAATGTCGTCGTAGTTTTTGTGAGTGCGGAGTGTTTTATCTTGTTCACTCTTAGTGTGCTCTCTTATCGCACGACTCGATTGCCTAGAGCGGCGCGAAAACGATCAACTTGGTCGTTCTCATTGTTGTCACTCTTCAGAATTAATGTGCAATTACGTGAACACACGATTACTGATAGAGATTTTTGGTACTAAACGTTAATGCTTACGAACATTGTTACTTCAATACTTTATAGATAAATTTTAACCAAAACAACTTCGTTCTAGTACCGTATAAATATAAGCTAATTGCGCTGTGGTAGAGATTAAGTGTTTGCATAAAATTATAAATTAGTCAGAGCATCTAAAAAATTGTTAAAAATATTTTGAACATTAAACACTCGATCACAAGTAAATATTTAATGACTGAACTGAAAAAAAAAAAAACTGAACTGTGCCATGTGGATCTGCATTTCAGTAGCAATAGTTTAAACAAATTTTAAGAAATGTGCAATAGAAATTCCTAAATAGAATGTATGTTGATTTAAAACAAAACAAAACAAAACAAAACAAAACAAAAAAAACTGGAATCAGTGTGATATTATCTGTAATAAGACATTGTAAGACTAAAAGTAAAAAATTAAGAAAAGACAAAAAAAGAGTAACAAAAGATTGCTTTAAAAACAAAAATTTTACTTTTAGGAGAATGTTTACATGTATGCCTATATACTTACATTCCAATGTTTAAAATCTATAAATTTCAATCGATAAAAATAGTTTTCTCTTATATTTCAAATTGTACATACTAAATATATATCACGCAAACTTACGACTCATGCATATGTGCAAATATAAAATCATAGAACACGTTGATGTATACGATGTGTGTTGTTTTTATTGATACTATTTATACCTTTTCTCGGCTGTTTTGATATATATGACTCATTGATAACATCTGATACAATTGTTCAAGTGACTTGTAGATTTTTGACGACGTCGTTTTCTGTTGATATTTATGTGTACACAGATAAAAGTTAAAAACGTCAATTGCATATGTTTAACGGTGTTGCTTATGTTAATATCGATGTAAATTGCGTCAATGGTGTGCCTCCGTAAATTCCAAAATAAAACTCACAAAATTATCACAAAACAAAACAGACAACCGCGTTCTATTGTTAGTATCTTATCTATTGGTGAAATTAAAAAAAAAATGAAACATACATTAACAAAAAAATACATATAGTTCACAAATTGGTAAGTTCTACTGTACAAAGATCAGCATTAATGCCTTAAATATTTATCATTAAATGTTTTGTTTGAAATACGATCGCACTAGCAGTTCTCGAAATGTAGTTCCAGAGTTTCTGTTGTTAATTTTTCATTTCTTGCTTCTGCTGTCAATCACAACATGGCTGTTGAGAAATAGCCGGTTCTTGAATATTTTTTACTTGGTGTATTTAACGCAGACTAGAGTATGGGCGGACGATTGAGCTCGCAAGCCACAAAAAAGTCAAGTCAAGTCATGCGTTTAACTAATGGTTCACTGCTCTATTTGATTTTTTCTTTTTTTCTCTGGATTTATAATTTTACAAAACTGTACTATTCATATTTTTTAAATAGTTTTATTTAGGATATACAAGTTACACATTTCAATATTTACTGCCAGTGATTAAAATCTATAGTTCACATTACATACAGTCATACTGCACGAAATTTTACACAACGCGTTTAATTCAAAGTAAAGAATGTTTCTAGATCTAACAAATGTAAAGGCATTAACATCGATCTTTTTGTACATTAAAACTGATAAGTTTTCGTACTTTTTAATCGACTTGCGAAAATCACGTCTTTTACATTTTTTTTGCCCGACGTGTAGCAATGTGTTTATTCCTGATCTGATTACAAGACCAAAGGTAAAAAAAAAAAAAAAAAACTTGTTTTGTATTATTAACGCTTTACTATTCACACAAATGAAGCAGATGTAAACTAAAGATTGACTCAAACAAATACAAAGCCAATTAATAAAGCTTTCAGACGGTAAAATGTTAATCTTTACAAGATCGGGCGTATATAATATTTATGTGTACTCACAATATTTAAAGATTACCTATCAGTGGGTGTTTTTTTTTTTTTTTTTTTTTTTTTTTTTTTTTTTTTTTTTTTTTTTTATCACTGATGTAATAAATCCTTGGTCGTGAGCACGATTTACAATGTCGTGTCTCCTTCATCGATGCCCAGCATACGGAGGTCATCAGGCCCAGGTTGAGTATCCGCCTCTGCTTCTTGCATAATTTCAGGTGGTGGTTGGTCCATGTATTCGTGATCATATTCCACGCAACCCAACATACTGTACATCGAAGAATATATGAGGCTAGATTCTTGCTGACTTTGTTGCTGCTGCTGTTGCTGTTGTTGCTGCTTGCTCTCCGCTGTCTCTTCTTTAGGGAAGATTATGTTGAGAGCCTCTTGCAGGTCGTCCGGTAGCGGAATGCTCGGATCATTTGGCCGCTTCTCCGACGGTTCCGGTATATCAGAAACATCGGAATGTTGCGGCGCTACTGTGCTCGTGTCTACTATTCCGGTAGGGAGCGGCGGCGGTGGCGGATTCTGATGATTCTGCGCGAAACCCACAGTAGTTGGTATTGGTGGTGGTTGTGTCGCCATGAAAGCAGCAGGCGGTACGGCTGGGCGAGGTGTAAATCTCTGAGGTGTCTGGACAAACGGCGGTGGAGTCGACATAAACGGCGGAGGCGGTCGATTTGGCGTGAACTGCGGTGCCGGCGGTGTACTCTGCACCGGCGGTGGTCTAGTTTGCACCGATGATTGTTGTTGCTGGCTCGGAGTGAAGCTAGGTGGTGGCCTATTGAGTGGTGGTGGTGGATGTGGAGGTAACGGTAATTTCGATACGCTCGAAGTTTGTTGCTGTTGTTTTTGCTGTTGCTCCACTATCAGTTGTTCTTCTATCACAGTTTCCTCTGATTGCTCGTCTATCTCCATATCAACTACCTGTTGCGTCGGTTTGCTCTCATTTAACACAGGTGGTGGAGGCGCTACCAAAATTTTCATAGATTGATTACTAGATTTATTCGTCGGTGAAGTCGTATTATTACTGTTATTATTTAAGTTCACAGGAGTAGCCAATTTGGTGATGTGCACCACACCCGGTGGATTGATAATCTCGTTGGGTACTTTCGGCGTGTCCTCGAACTTGCTCTGTTGGTAGGGCAATGGAGTAATATCTTTTTCCGGCAGTTTTGGCTCCTCAACTTTTTTCTTAAAAAGAGGCAATCTACCGATAAACGGTAACTTGCCTTTGGCTGCCACTTGCGGCGCGGATTTCTTTGTCGAAACCGAACCTTTCTTCGATTTCGAATCGCTCGATTTTTTGTCAAATTTAGATTCGTCGTTTGACGAGTTATTGTCATTATCTCGTCTGTCTTTGCTATATTTATCGTAGCTTCTTTTAGGACTGCTGTCGCGCCAGCTCCTATCGCGTCTTGGAGAGTCGTTACTGTCTCTATCTCTATCTCTGTCTCTCTTACGACGATCATCGTAGTAATCACGGTCTCGATCTCTGTCGCGATCCCTGTCCCTATCCCGATCCCTGTCTCGTCGGCTCCTCCTTTCATATCTGCTGTACTTGCGATCGCGATCGTCCTTGTAGCGATCTCTGTCACGATCTCTATCGTCTTCCTTTTCCACTGATTTGCTTTCGGGTGGTTTCACTGTCATGTTTACTTGCTGTTTCGTCCAAAATCCCATGTGCGGTTTCGGCATTTCTTCCGGTTTTGGCAGCTCGATCGGTTTGTTTGTTGTAATCGGTTGCGATTGTTTCTCCTCGTCCTTCTTTATCCAGAATGGCTTGGATGGCGGTTCTTTCGGGCCCCAAGCCTCCAAGTCCTCCGATTTTTTCGAATAGGTGTCTTGTCGCAAGTCCTCTTCTTCTTCCATCACCTTCTCCTGACTTATTTTGCGACTCTTCTCCTCCTCCTGTTTGGCCTTCAGTTTGTCTCTGATCGAATTCAAAAGTTGCCTATCGTCCGCTTCCATTGAATGTTCGGGTTGTGGCGATTGATTCACATGCTGCGATCCCTTCGACCAACTATGTCCTTTCAATTTTATACGCGGATAATCTATATCTTCGTTTAGGATTGCCTGCGTGGATGCTTTCATCTTGTTTCGCATCGCTACGCGTATACTTTTAGTGGTATCTTGATCGGATTCGGTATCAGAATTTTCTGATTCGCTAGACGAGTCACTAGCGCTGCTTCTAACCCTGCGTTTCTTAGCTTTTTTTGACTTTTTCTTGTTTTTCTTTGATTTTTTCGACTTTGTTGGAGGATCGTCATCCTTCTGCTTTTGCAATTCTAACTGTATCTGCTTTTGTTTCTCTTCGGAAAATGCCTTTTCTCGATCAGCCATCCAATCCGTTTCCCAATGCGGATTTTGTTCCACATAGCGCTAAACAACACACATGGTTGGAATTGAAGTCTTTGTATTGCACGTATATAAAAATCAGCGCACAAAAAATACTAACTTACTCTTAGTTACTAATAATAATGATCACTTTAATTAATAAAAAGTCAAAGAAAATTATTTGCAACTTTGTTTTTAACTTTACTTTGCAAACATAATTATTTTCAATCTTGAACTCATTATACTTGATTATTTAATAAAAAAGTCTGGTGCGTTTTTAAAATAACCTACAGAAAAGTTCTCCGAATGGCGTTTCGACTTCAGATGCAGACTGGCACAATGAAGATCTCCTATCCAGGAGTTGCAGAGTTTGCAATACCACGCCGTCGCCGCGCTGAAGAATTGTAGACCTATAACCAAAATATTTCTACAGTTAGCATTATTTAAGCTTCGAAACGGGTAAGCATCGTAAGTTCATAAAGAATGACCTTATATTCTGCCACGACACATTCATGTCACTGAAAACAAAAATAATACATTAAAAGATGTTCAATACATGGCCGATTACATTAAATTTCCACGTAAATAAGTCCCACGATGATCTGTAGAAAAATAAAGGAGAAGAAAAAAAGACCAAAGCTTTATTTTTGTCTCACAGAATATTATCTACATGGTACAAATAATAATGCACATAATCTATCAAGTAAACAAGTATATACATATCTTTCTATGAATATACTGCAACTGTGATTTTAATGATTTCTAAAGATTTAAGTCTCTTCTATTGAATACATTTATACGACTTATTTTATATCAAAAGATATCGATCAAGTTTGTACGACCAAACACTTGCAGTATACTTTACAATCAATTAATACACAATTTGTTGTATAATAACTTAAATATATGTCAAAAAAATAATACACATTTTTTTTTAAATATAAAAATCATAGAAGTAACTTTCTTCGCGTAACTTCACTAAAACTTACACATATGTGTATATACATCTCAGTTATAAGCAACAACACAGAATACTTTATGTTATCTTATATGTCATTACTTTTTATTAAGTAATGCACTCCACATTGATAAGATCTTGATACATTTTTAGTCCAGGTGAAATAGTTGAACACCCTAAATTGCGTAAAATGTAGTTGCAGAAAATGAAATTAGAGACACGTGACCACGACAAAGTGACATGCCCGAAAGTTGGCTCGGAAAGTGTGCTTCTTGAATCCAATTGATTTTAGAATCCAGCTAAAATCCAATCATCTCTGTGGTGTTTGCAACATTACAAGAAAATTTGCTGCCGATACAGTTGTCCAGATAGACAGGTAGGATTTTACGCGATATTATGTCTCGTGTCATACTATCAAATTTATTGATTTTGAAACGTTTTTCTTACGTTCAATGATAAGTCACAGAGATTTTAACTTACTTAAGGCAGACAAATTTTCGAGCAATTTATGATTGCTGACCTCTTCAATACATACCGAACACCACAGTTATCTGTGCACAAGCTACGGAAGTACGTTCTATTAGTAATTGCCCATTGTAATTGATCTTACCTTTGATAGGAGTTCTTTTTGTCGGAAGTCCAGGAAAATAGGGTACTTCTTTCTCTGTCCCTTCGTTATTTTGCTCATGCCATGGCATATCAACAATCTTGCGTTCCTATTGTACAAAAAACAGAGTGTTAGTGAAAACGGTTTTAAATCGGGCGGAGAAAAACGTGGATATTGTTTTTATAAATAAATATTTATATGTATGGTACATTTTTCGCAACTATGCTATGTACCAAGTACCTGCTTGTCGATCAATATATTGTGTAATATATCATCCAGTACAAATATAGTTTGAACTACAAATATACATATAACCTTAATTAAATCCATTCTTTTTTCTCACTATACAAAGCAATATACATATTTACATTTTTTGTTCTTCGACCTGTTATACGTAGCAACTAACAAGTGTTATCCGTATATAGGAATCTTTTTAAACTTATTTTTTTAACTTATTCTTTTCGTTTAATTATTTCAGAATAAAAGTCCGTCTGCCTTATACGACAAACATGATGGTAGAAAATATTACTTACTAAGCAAACTTCTTTGTGCTCATTGCTATGTAGATGATTTAAATACTCCTTTGCTGTCTTAGGAAAGATATCGCAGACTTTACACCAATGCATTTCCGGATCGTAGTGCACGAAATTATACATTGGCTTGTCCTCCGACGATTTTCTTTCTTTAATGTCTTTTTCTGATTTGGCTTCCTTATCCGAACCGGAACCGGACGATCTATCGGGCGAAGGGGATTTTCCTTTCGGAAAATCTTCCTTTGGACTTCTCGAACGACGCTTGCTTAATTCTAGCTTAAACTTGCTCTTTAGGTCATCAATAGTAACATTGTCACCAATGATACCAGTGAGCATATCGATGACGTTGTGAATAGATTTCATTTTATTTTGTATCTCGATCTGCAAAAATATTTAGACAAATGTTAATTTCACAAAAGAACATTTGATTGAGCCACGTGCGCATTTACTTACTTGCAGTTTTTGGTTTTCTTTTATAATACGATTATTTTCACGTCCACCTTCCTTGCCTATCTCGTCACACTGTTGACGCAGAATTTCCAGTTCGCGTTGCAAAGTAGCAGATTTCTTAACATATTCCTCTCGTTGTTTAGCCAATGTTGCTTTCTGTTGCTTCATTTCAGCTGCGATTGCTGCTAAGTGTTTAATTTGAAGAAAGTTTGAAAATTACATAAATGGAATATCATATCTTGTGTGTGTGAATAATGTTCATATGCAAACAATAGTAACATTTAATTTGGATGTAAAAAACACGGAAAAACAATGTTGCACACCTTCTTTCTTGACATTATCAGGTCTTGTTAAGGACGTCACCAAGTTAGAAGAACTGTTGTCAATTGGTCTCGACGATTCTTGTTGCGTTGCCAATGTCGGTGGTGGTGGTGCTTGCTGGTTGTTATAAGATACTTGATTTCCTTGCCAGTTGGGAGGCGGATAGTCCTAACAGAATAAAACTTTAATTAATTTCGAGTCGTCCAACAGCATTTTTATCGACCCTTACCTTTATTGGATGGTATTCAAAGAAGGACATTTGGCTAATAACACGGAAGTCTTGAAGATGTAACGGTCTGTTCAAATATTACGGGTTTCCAATGTAGGTACAAGTAGAATGTATAGCGCGTGTCATACTTACTTATTACGGAATTCTCACAATTGCAGTTCAGAGAAATGTGAATTATGTTGCAAAAGAAGAGAAATGCTACCGAATATAAATCATAATCGGTAGCATAAAAATATAACAAATTTTCGGAATGTTTCGCAAAGTTTATATAAGAGTTCACAAATATGTATTCGGCTGAATATTATACATTCCTCTCCAATGGTGTTTCGGTGTGCCAAAATCAATTAATATCTATTTTCTAAAACTAAAACGCCGTATACTTGCAATCTATAATTATAACTTACACTTCGATATCCCGTGGGCTGCTGATAACTGTAGTCATAACCTGGACCATAGTTGTAACCATAGTTATTGTATCCCTGATTATAAGCTGACATAGGTGGTGGTGGCTGACTTGTGTTCGGTGGAGGTGCCTATTAAAATAAAAAAATACACATACACATTGCACAATAGTCACTTAATATGTAACTAACATAAATTAACAACTTAAACAATTTTTAAATTTTGTATTCAATTCATAAATCTCGCAATGTAGCAAAGTTATCTATTATACCTGATATTGATTATGTACTGCCGAAACATAACCAGTAGTATTGGTTGGATTAGTTAAAGAGGTCTGAGACTGAGATGGTGGAACTTGTTTCCAATCTTGGGATCCTCTGGATTCCTTGCGCCTTTTGTCTCTGGAACTTGAACGCGATCTTCTATCTCTAGATCGAGATCTACGGTATCTACCTCTTCTTGGAGATGGCGAACGATCATACTTTCTTCTTCTTCTAGGATGAGAGGAATCATCCGAATCAGCGCTAGGGCTTCTGGGGCCCTTGCGCCTAGATTCTGTTTCCATTACTCCCTGGTTTTCAAGCTCTTCTGTAAATAAATTATCAACTTTACGGAATCTATGTCTCGAATAGCTGTAGTTTTGTTCTTAAGACGCAACAAAGACAAAATTCTAAGCATGTGTGTACAATTTACTATATAATAAAAAGAGTTATGCGAAGTTATCTGTGTAATGAATAAAAATTGTCTTTAATATAATTTTATATAAAGATGGGATTTTTTACACATTGCGACCTTAATTTCAATGCCGAACATCTCGATTCGAATCGACAAAATTATCTCGTGATAACCAACGAAATGCGAAAACGCGCGACAATCTTAGTTGTCGCATTGCAGCCATTGTGCTGTTTTCTTATCGGACCGATATCGTTAAAAATCAGCACGCAATTGAGCCGGCTTACCTGAGTTCAATTCCTGCCACGTTTGTTAGACTGTGCAGATAACGTATTACGTTGAAATTAACGTACTAATAACATGTAGTTCATATAATAAAGAACTTTACCCAGCATATGAGGAAAAACGTGCATATGTGCAATGGCCGTCAAGTTTGAGCTGTGGTTAGAAGCACGTCAGTTTTCACGAGCTCGATTGACTTTTCACTTTCATGTTGGCACTGAACAGACTAACATCCAGTCCACATGAATGGCTGCTTTTTTTTTATCTACTACATTTTTTTTAGTACGTGAAGAAATTCTCTATCTGACGACCAATCACCACATTCGAGAACTAGGTCTGTGTCGACGATGCTACAAATCGGTCTGGTTCGAGAAACAGCTATTAGAACTCGAACCAATTGTAGTGAACGATTGGCCGAATTTACTACTGCAATTGGTCAATTTTGCGAGAATCTTTTTTTGTGAACTGCGTTGTAATTTTGTAAACCGGACGTTACGTATATCATAAGAAGTTGTTGTCAAATATACCACAGACGGCGCTGTGTGTTACTATGCTATAGGCGCTATGTTCTCTAATTATTGATATCCCACGGTCTCTTTTGACGCGTGAGATGTTGCATGTGATTTTTGTATAAAAAGAGGATAACATATATGTGACAGTTTTGTCAATTTAAAAAGAATTTTGTTGAAGAAAACGCCGTAAAATGGTTAGTTGGCTTTATTTCTACATTGATTAATGCGTGTTGTTACTTTCTTCCCGTGAAGAATTTGTATTCCGTTAAAAACTGCTAACCGTGTAACGGTCCTAACCTGCAAACGCTTTGTCGAATATTATTGGTGATTCGGAGTCCACTTTACCAAAAACTGTAGTTTCCTGTTCTAAAGCGTACTCATAATTAATTAAAAGACATGTTAAGTATGCCGTAAATAAGTAATATTCGAATGTTAAAGCGAAACCCCTATTGTTGAAGACCAAGCACAGACTTGTATGACTTTTTTATTGCAAAAAAGAATCAACTAATTGTATCATGTAAAAGTCTGTTTTGATGGTCTGTGTGTTCAAATAGTGTTCAAATTTCATCTGTGATTTCAGAAACCTTTGATGTTACATGGGCATGAACGTGCCATTACTAAAATAAAATACAACAGAGAAGGAGATTTGTTGTTTTCTGCCAGTAAAGACAAACAGCCAAATGTATGGTACGCTCTGAATGGAGAACGTCTTGGGACATTCAATGGCCATAATGGCTCAGTATGGTGTATTGATGTTAATTGGGATACCACAAAATTATTATCTGGTAGTGGTGATAACACATTGAGAGTATGGGACTGCATGACAGGTTTGTATATAAGAACATTGTAAAATGAGATACTGATACATTTATACATCATATGCAGTATATAATCACCTCTATGTAATTTTATTTAGGAAAAGAAATAAGTCTATTACATACAAACAGTTCTGTGAGAACATGTGGTTTTAGTTATTCAGCAAATCTTGCTGTATACTCCACTGATAAAGCCTTAGGTCATCAGTGCGAGATGTTTATTATCGATGTAAGAAATGTTGGATCTACAATGTCTCAAGAAGATGCAATTGCTAGAATTTCTGTCAATGGACCTAGAATTTCTTCTGTATTGTGGGGTGCTCTGGATGAGACTATCATCACAGGCCATGAGGATGGCGAAATCAAGCTGTGGGATGTGGGGGCAAGTATTGTTTTTTTTTTTTATTAATGATAAATATTGTGAGAAAATGAATTAACTATATGTATGTTTCCACTCTTATAGACCGGGAAAAAGTTATCTAGTACTAAAGGTCACAAGTCTCAGATAAATGACATGCAGTTTAACAAAGATGGCACCATGTTTGTAACTGCATCCAAGGATCACACAGCCAAACTTTTCGACAGCGAGTCTTTGATGTTGTTAAAAACATACAAAACAGAAAGACCTGTGAACTCTGCTACAATATCTCCTATTTTTGATCATGTGAGATTTACTAAAAATTTTTTCTCACTCGTCATTTGTAATTCTCAGCTTAAATATTCAAACAATAAAAAAAATTATATCACTCCTAATTGAATTTTTTTTTCCAGGTTGTCTTGGGTGGAGGTCAGGATGCCATGGATGTTACCACGACATCTGCTAGGCAAGGAAAATTCGATTCGCGATTCTTTCATTTAGTATTCGAAGAAGAATTCGCACGTTTGAAAGGCCATTTCGGTCCTATTAATTCTCTCGCTTTTCATCCCAATGGCCGCAGTTACTCAACTGGCGGAGAGGATGGATATATACGTATCAACAATTTTGATCAGTCCTACTTTGAATTCCATTTCGAATATTGAATTTATTATGAATTTATAAGTGTATATGATAAAAAATATATATATCATTTTACGAGAATATATACAACTGTGTGACTCATTTTTTTTTCAAAAGCTAAATACAAGTGTATGTGATAAAATACATCTAGCAGTTAACATTAAATATTTGTTTTATTAATAACACATATTTTAAATAATCGTATATAGGAAAAAAGTTTTACACGTGTTTGAATTTCTTACATAACTTAAGAAAATAATTTTCTAGATGTATTTAACAGAGTAAAAAACGCGTTATCTATTTCATACACATGCTTTTGCTTGAAGGTAATACAAAAGAGTTTACTTTTTTGTCTTTATATCATGTTACAATTTAACATATAAATTATAAATATAATTAGTTACAGTTTTATATATATATATATAAATTTAACGTGTGTGTGCATATCTCGTAATATGATGCAGATATGTAAGCTTCGAAAAAACAAGTGGAAAGCGTTTACTTTTCTCGCCCAAGCTGAATTCTGCCGACTTTTTTTCTGAATTATAAATTATTTTTTTTTTTTAAGGATTAATGCGTACTACAAGAAGTTTATATGCTCAATATGTTGGTACGCGCGCTTTATTTTTATAATCATATATTGTACAAATTATTACAATAAACTATATGTTTCTGTAATTATGTCTGTTTCTTAAATTTTACCAACATGACTTGCCTTTAAGCGTTTGGCAAGGTAGCAGAATTAAATAATACAGCCGTACAAGTGCAAAAACGCACTATCGTAGTTATCTTTTTTTTTTTTTACGGTTTTTCTCTCTAAAATTATATTCTACAATAACGTACAAAAATTATCCGGGGCAAATTGAAATTACTAAATTAAACCCGTTATTTTTTTCCTTTTAATGACTATCTACATATTAATGTAATCTTATACTCGTTTTTTTTTTCGAAGTGTACACAAGAAGAACGTGAAATATATCTTCTTGTGTTACACTATTGCTATACTCTATTATAAATTTTACATATTTATATATATAATATCGTTGAATGTTTATATTATATATATACATATATAAACGTTAGATGTACGTCGTGTTGTGTGCTAACAAGATCAATGCTCACGTTTATCCTTTATCAGAAAAAATGTATACACTGGTGTGTGCCATCCTATTTTATTGATATATTTCTTTATATTATGTCCTATGTTAATGTACACTTTTGTAGTCCTTAGAAGAGCGCAGAAAATAAAACTGGATAGTTTTGTTTTTTTTATTAACAGTATACCTCAACTAAAAAGATTTCAAACTTATGTATCAATATATAAATACAATTTAGAAATTCCGATTATTATTAAAAAACCAAAAAATTTCTTTATGTTACAGCGCATAAAGTACTTCGCACATAGTTGGAAATATCATGAAATATTACATAAATAAGATGATAATTTCACTAAGTGTTAATTTACAAAAACAAAAAAAAAATTTATATGATGGCGAAGTAAAAGTATGTGTCCGATTATACAGTATATATTCGAGCTGAATAACCACACAACGGTAGCTAGATACATAGCTCTTGTTTAGTACCTGCATACTCTGAATTCGTGACACAATCGAGGGCACTCTGGTCAATTAGCACAACTTATCGCATCGTATATCATTCGAAAATCGCTTCGCAAATATATTTGACGTTTTTTATTATACGCTCTCAAATCGAGGAGATTGAGAACAATCCAACTTCTTCTTCACCGTCGCGAAGTCGTTTAATAACAAAATAGAATAAATTCGAATATATTTATCTTAGAAAAAGAATTTACACACACATTTATAGAGAATTCGCTATGTAAGAGTGTGATCTGCACTGCACATAATGTGTCGCGAACGCGTCGTCACATTGAATAGAAATTACATATTATTTCACGCGAGAGAAAGAGAGAGAGAGAGAAAGTCCACGCGTTACACATAGGCGTTTATAGGTCAGGAGTATGCAGCTCTAGGAGTTAAACCAAGGAGTCAGACTGAAGGCCACCCTTTAATATTTTTATAGTCTATTTTATGTAGGTCCGATAATAACAATAAAAATTCTTAAATAAATATATATCGGTATACTCAGTGATGGAATATTATATTGCGCAGTCAACTAGATTTTCTGCCGTTGAAGAGAATGGTTGATTTTTCATTTTTCTTTTCGTTTTTTTACGTGTCGTAAATTCACTTCTTACGCATGATACATACACATGTACACGGCACATTGATCGCCGTATCCCGGCGATCGGCATGGCGTACCACAAAGAGTTATGCGAAATTTGATCGGACAAGACACAAGTATCACTCAAGCTCATCATTGCTATTTTCCCCTGCTTTGAGTCGCACCGGACCTGGTTGTGGGTTTTGCCGGTTGCGGAATAATTGTGATCTCGTCGTTAATTTTCAACGGTTTCAAAAGCGAATCGTTCGATCTTGACGACGGAGACGCAGGCGCGTTCTTCTTATCTATTCTCTTTGCTACGACACTATGCGCCGAGTATACGTGATTCTCGAACTGCTTGTACATTCCAAATGTGGCAGTGCAAACTGTACACTTATATGATAAATGTGCTGGTTTTAAGGTCATTCCATGATCTCGTGCGACATGATTTAATAATTTCCATTGATACACCTAAAAATCAACATCCGTTTTTAACAAATGTGACGCTTGTTGTTTGTACTTCTGTTTTTATTCATTAAAAATATAAAAAAATTTTGTTATCAATTAACTTATGTAGAAAAAATTAACTCACCCTTCCGCAGGCAGGACAACGACCTGCATCTTTCCCTTTATTTGCTGCTTCTTGCATACTGGACGTAACAAGTCCATGAGATCCTAATAGATGTCTTTCCAAGCCCTAGAAAAGATGTCATATCATAAATTTGCAACTTTGTGCACAAATTTTATTATCTCTCCGTAATAATCAAATATATAAAGCTTAAATAATTTTATTTAGTAAGATTTTATTAAATAATCTGATCGGATGTGCTTTACCTGATCCGTGAAAAATCGGAATTGGCATTTCTGGCAGTTCAAAGGAGGTCGGTTGTAAATCATCTTTGGATGTATTTTTACTTTATGAATCCACTGCATGTGATTTCGTAATTGCTCCAGATCCTAAAATATATACAATACATTTAAAGTAAAATATTTTGAGAAGTTGATATATTTTCGTAGTAATTTATTACGTATAATTTAATATAATACTAATTCTATTAGTATTCAACTGTGCAAATCATACTTTAAATGAAAATCGTACCTTAATATATCCATCACAAATTTCACATATAACAAACGTATTTTTCCCTCCGGACTTTGAAGAAGTACCTGATCCCGGAACGGAAGTTTGCGATGTTGTACGTGGTAATGGAGTAATCGATATACTCGGTTGACTTAATAATTTCGCCGTAGGATTTTTGGGAGTAGCTGTTGTATTCTGAAAAATATTACATATAACATATATTAGGTTAAGATATAATATTCAAATATATAAGGCAAATATGCAAACGTATCAATATGTTAATTTTATAACTCATAGTTTTTACAAATAAGTCTTATTAGTAATATCCACCTAAAATTTGCGTCTTACATCAAACTTATATGTATTTGTTAGGCTGTTTTGTTTTCATAAAATGTATGTGTATATGCATGTAGTACGTGAACGCAATGGATTTTCATTGTATCATGATTTTGTTTTCTGCAGAGTACGACAATATGATTTATTAAATGAATGATATGTTGTCTTTTCCAAAATTACTGACTTAAATCTTTTTTACGATTGTAACTATAATTTATTTCTGTTTAAAGATTAATGTGAGTATATCGAGCATATTTTATTAATATAAATACAGAGTATATCTCTGTTAACAAAATTATGTACATGCTAGTTGATGAGAATTTAAAGCTTAGTTATGATCTATTCCTGTACATGTATATTGAATGGTGTAAAATAAATAGTGGTAATGTATATTTCTATAATATTATATGTGCACATACCATGAATCGTACAGAAAAAAGATGACATGTGTAAAATTAAATATGTGGAAAAGTATGTAACATTGCGCGTGGTGTTAAGATTTTGAAGCAAAATTTATTCGATTATAATATCAGCTTTAGAGAGAATATGTTAACTTGTTCTCTTGGCAAAACACAATTTGTAGTATTCATGCAATTTCATAACTACCTCAAAATCAGTTACTCTCTCTGGTTATTTTCCAATATTTATTTACCTGTGATGAGGACAACCTAGACAGAGAGTCGATTACGTTGGGTACAAGTGAAATTGGTGTGGGTTGACCGGAACTGCCGCCGCTACTGCTACTCACTCCCGAGACAGCCGACATGACAGTCCCAGAGCCACCCACCACCTGCCACCACCCATATATTCTTTTTACTAGTTCTCGAGACTTTTATAATAATCTATTTAAAGTGTGTAGATAGTTTGTGAATGTGTATACACATTTGCAAACATTATTATTCAAGAGACTAAATTTGATATGTATATTTAAAACTTTTCCACGCTTGGCTTGATTTTACTCGCTTAACAAATACACTTTAGCATAATTCATCCTATTATGTATTGTCCTGCCTACATTTCGACAAAAGTTATTACATAAATATCAGTTTACAAATAAAATAACATCATGCATATATTTAAATAGAAAGTTCAACAGATAATTTATTATATTCTAGCGCAATATATAGTGTGTAGATAAAATTTTAATTAATAAAGGAAGATATATATGTATATATATATGTATTTCGAACATGCGCACATAACCATGGAACTTTTATGCAATAGCTCTCTCAAATTTGAGAAAGGGCATGACTTGTCACAATTTTCATTGCCCTTTTTATGTTAGAAAGCGTATATTTTAACAAAGAGATATTAGCTATAAATTATAACTTATAAAACATAATATCTAATTGTGTAAAATGCATGTGTATACTTTTTTTTCTAAAAATATTATATATTTGCAACATGTGAAACATATGATCTATCACATATAAAGTAAAAACTCGTTGATTTTACTTAAAATAAGTATATTTTTTCCGTTTGTTAATATACTCTCTTTTACTTTTTGTAAAGTATGTTTTACGAGTTTTTAATTTTTTTATGCATTCTTATTTTGTACTTATTATGAAATGTTTGTGATTTATTATTAAAACTAATCATTAGTGTTTGTCTGTACATACAATAAAGTGCAGTATGATATAAAGTGTTATTTTTACCTGGAATATTTGGTTTCCGAACTGGTATGGTGTCGGTACCAATAAACCAGAAGCTGAAGGACGATACATCATTCCTGCAACATTGTCTGAAATACGCAACTTGCATCAACATATGTTGATTAAAAATCTGTTATATGTACGATTCGTAGAAACTTCTCCGTGAAAAGATTATTATGTTTATATATTATACATATATGTATAAACATTTGTATTATATTTATAAAAATTTACCTTGTCGCATTGGAGTAGCACCTGGTCGCAATGTTTTCATGTCGGGATATCTCGGCGGGCGTCCTCTTCCACGACCAGTGATCGGTGCCGGCAGTAATTTTGGTAATAACGGTTGTGGGCCAGTTTTAGCGCTCATTGCCATTGCAGCGAGCGCATTTGGATTAGTCGGACCAACGGGTCGCGCACGATTTAATCTCGGTATTTTGGCCGGTGGTTCCCAATCTACAGCAGGCTCCAAGTTTCTTTCCGGTCTGAATTTTTTCGTACAAGCGAGAATGTGTCGTGTCAATTTGCCCTTCTGATTGTCCTCAAACGGACAGTTCGGACACTGATGGAAAGCTGGACCGCGTTCCAATCTACCACGAGTATTATGCTCCGCTTCCATGTGATAAAGAATATCGTGAGGACTGCGAACTTCCATTGGACAGAAGTTACATTTGTAAACATAATTGCGCATATGTGGAGTTTCTAGATGATGTTGCATGACTAATGTCGATTCTGTTTTAAAACTACAGAACTCACATTTCTTCATCTCTAAATGGAATGGTTCGTTATTTTCTTTACTAAATTCTAGATTCTTGATAAGTGAATTTATAGCTAATTGAGTCTCGGCTGATGTGCTACCTTTGCCTTGCTTACGCTTTTGAGTCCGTAAGAGATCAGTTTGTACATATTCTTGAACAAGGTTCATTCCGATTTGCATGAAAAACTTTCCCAATGGCAGATCAAAGTATGTTGGTATCTTATTTCTGTCATCTTGCCTTAGCTCTTGCTTGTCACTTATACTATTATATCCATGTTCAATTAAGTCTATCGAAGTATCACCGCCTCTATCTCCATCTTCGGTTTTCTTGCTACTTCTCCCCTCACTTTCACTGTCTTCCAACTTTTCACTTTTTTTAGTTGTATCCGATAAATCGTCTTTATTTTCTTCATTATCCTTTTCATCAGTAGTTCTTTTTACCTTATCCTCTTTTTCCTTTTCCTCAAGACTTTTCAGTAATTTGGCGACGAAGTCTTTTAGTGGATTTAGAGGTGGTTTTTCGTATACATAAGGTACTATAAAGGATGGTGCTTCAACAACAAACATGTCATCGGTCAGTGTCGGTAAAATTGGTGGTACTGTCGGCGTAACCGTTGTCATACTAGTTTTCGGACTCAATTGTGCCGTTTTTGATGTCATGGGTACTGGTGTGATAGTTGTCCTCATATTGGGATACATCGTTTGTGTTGTCACACCTACAGGGACAACTGAGAATGGACTGGAGTTGGAGGAGACAGAATGATGATGAGGTTTACTGTTACTAACAGGGACTCCACCTCGTCCTGAAAGAATAGAATTCGTATCTATTATAACTAATGTAGGTTCCTTTTTGCCTCCTTTGACAGACTTGCTTCCAGCAGCAATCTCCACCAGACGTTTAGTATCATTGACAACGATCGTTGTTTTACTATTTTTGGATGGTGATTTTAATTTGGAATTCTCCTTATCCTTACTGTCTACACCAGCCAAGGGATCTTCCGGTTTGATCTCTTCTATGTCAGATCCATCATCGTCCACTTCTTCTTCCAACTCTTTCTCTATATAACTTGTTCTTTTAATATTGCGCGAACTTCTTCTCGGTGTGATATTACTAAGATCTATCTGTTTTCGTGGCTTTCTCTGTTTTGCAGAATCCTTACTACGTTCTGGCGATGAATTGTGGCTGTTGCTTTTTGCACCATCGGTTATTTCTTCGATATCTGGACTGTCACAGCTTCCGTTCTCCTCGCAGAGTTTGACATCTGACTTTTCCATATTGTTGTCAACACCTGGACTGTCGCAGCACAGACAGTTTGACGATGTGTCATTGCTTCTGTCCTTTTCAATACTCTTTTTAGAAATAAACACATCATCATTATCCAATTGTATTTCTGTTATGCTTTCGTCGAGACACTCTACATCAGAGTTATTACTTTGTTCATCTACTTCCATAGCTTCACAAAGTGTAGTTTTACACTCAGATTCAGTTTTAGACACTTCACTAGAATTGTTTGTCTCACTGACACCATCCAATGATTTGGATACTTGAAACTCATTTTTTATCTCGGACGTTTCACCATCCTTACTATTATTATCTATTGTTTTATTCTGTTCACTATCTTCATTCTTTCCTTCTTGACTCTCGCCTATGCTTTGATGATCGTCTTCATTATCATCTTCATTATCATCTTCATCACTGATATCCATATACTCATCATTATCAGCACTATGGTTTCCATTGACACCATTTGGAATAATCATATCTGTAATAAGATTATGAGATATGTTTAATGACATTATATATCAAATGGTTTTTTATTTATATTGAAAATGTTTCTTAGTATCAAATCAAGTTTTTGAACCATACACACATATATATATGTCTGAAAAAATCTACAACACTATAGGTTGAATGCTTTATTATAAAAGAAACATCAAAATTTTCTTCTCTGAGCTTTTTCTAAAATAGACACCTTTTAATGACAGCTTTCAAGAAATTGAATGTTAGTTGAAAAATGAATATTTGTGACATGACAATGTAGAAAAAGTCAATAAATAAAAATGATTTAATATAAAAGATCTCTCTGATTTATGCAAATTAGATGTCAAAAATTCAACTTAGTAAATGGAGACCGAAATGAAGATGTAGGTACTTTGAAAGGAGCGGTTTCTGCTTACCTTTCAAGTGCTTATCAGGACTGTTCCGCGAAGAGTCCTTAGCCGCAGACTCTTCCAACGTGCCTTCCATGAGTCCACCGCGGACCGCAGCGCAGTCAATCTAAACAATTGACGATATCACTGATAATAATCAGCAACCCAAGACCAGAAGAAGGCAGAGCGTTCCAACCGTGCGCTCTCTACCACCCGAAGAATAGGCGTACAAGGATGCGGGAGGGAGGGAATTTTTAGCGGGGCCGAATTTTTCAAAATGGCGCTGCGAATTCCGCACTTGCGTCCGCTTTCGCTCCCATAACCAACAAACCTCCGACGAGACGTCCGAGTTACAGGGGGGTCCACGATATAACGCGCGCGCGCACAAGTGTGTGTGTGTGTGTGTGCGCGTGTATATGTGTGTGCGTGCGAGCGAGCGCACGATGAGACCGTGTCGTTTTTTTTACGAACGGCGTCTTTCGCGGTTCTGAAGCGTCGTCCAAAGTTTTTCGTCCAGCGCGCGCTTTCTCACTCTTCTTTTCTTTTAACACACGAACGACTGTACAACAATCCGTTGTACTGCACGCGCGCACACGCGACTGACGAGCGAACAAATGGATGAACGAACAGACAGACGGACGGACGGACGGACAGACAGATGGACGGACGAACGGAGAACAGACAAACGGACGGACAGACGAATGGATGGAACACACCAATGTATAATATCCCGAGAGTTACTAGCACAAGGGAGATCGCACGAGAGAACAGCGTCGTCTCTTCAAGTCAGTCACCTGCGCTCGTTAGCCACCGCTCGGCGTTCAATCACTCCGTTTATCAACCAGCCAGCCAACAGCCAGCCAGTCGTCGGGTCTCGACTCTCTGAACGCGCTATACCTCCCCTTTCCTCTCTCTCGCTCCCCCTCGTCTGTGCACCTATCAACCGTCTACACCTACATCCAGAAAAGACTCCGCGCCTGCACATATATGTGACACGTACGTGTGTATGTGTATGTGCACACAATATTGTGCGCGCGCAAAGCTTCCTGACGAAGAGTCGTATGTGTTCTAGGCACGACGAGGACCAAAAGGTGACGATAAATGACGACCGTGACAATCGCAAAGCAACTTGTCAAATTTATGATATTACAATCCCTTCAAAGTTTATGCCCTAAGTGATACCAACTTCCGCGAAGAAATCAGACACCGCTTCGTCTCCAGCGGATACATCATCGTCTACGAATCTGACGTTCTTAGTACCGCAATACATTTGCACAGTAGGTTCGGACATTGTCAGAGAAAAAAGCGGGAAATTTTTCGTACTATTCGACGACCTGTCACTTCCCGCCTGTTAAAGTAAAGAGTAAGATAAGAGACGAGAAACTGATGGAGACAGCCGAGATTATAAAGGTTATACCTTCGCGTACAACGTACAAGTATTTTGGGATTAAAAACAAAAAAAAAAAATAATGAAAAAGAGCTTTCCCTTCAACGGTACTCCGCGCTTGTCTTTCAGGACATCGCTCTCTCGAGTTACTTCCGCGTTTGCAAAACGCGGCGCGAACACGGTTTTTTTTACCGTAAAATATCAGTACGATAATGAACAATTTGCTTAGACTGATACGTTCCAATTCCAGCCCCGGTCATACGGATGTCGGTTCTCCGACACTTTGATCGTATCATGCCGCGCACACTTTTATTAATTTTTCGGTACCTTTACCCCTTTTTCTCGCTTCCGCGCCCGACGCGGACGCCTGGTTTCGAGTGCACCGAGTGTAGGAAGTGCATACAACGTAGCGGACCTCTACGGGTCTGAATCGAGTGCTCGGCGAGGCGACTCCCAGCGGTGTTTATCGTAGCGAGGCGCCTTCGCTCCGGTACCGACGAGACGCCGATCCGAAATCGCACGCGTCCGCCCTACGCGGGGAGAAGTCCTCTTTTGTAACGGAAAATTTGCGTGAAACCGTCGAGACTCGTACGAAAGACTCGTAGTCGTCTTGAAGATGATACACTCTTTACGCGATGCACCACTCGACGTGCCGAGGACGGGATGATGCGCATTCGATAGCGCAGGAGCACACGGTCAGACCGGTAGAAAGAGGGGGAGGAGAGGAGATAGAGACAGAGAGAGAGAGAGAAAAAGAGAAAAGATACAGAGAAGAGGGAAGAAAATGATAGACAGAGAAGAGAGAGGAGAGGAGAGAGAAACGCAACACACACCGGTCAGAACGTAAGAGCTCGTCTACGACTGTATATCCTTCCTCGTTACACGCAAGAAGATGCAGGGAAGAATGCGAAATGCGACTGAAATAAGTCGTGAAAACTCAATCATCAAGACATTTATGTTGTGCGCTCGGTACCTTATGCATTTTATTTTTTTCACCGAACCGCACAAAGTTCGTTTTAAAAATGCATGAAATACAAAAAGCGCATAAGAGTAAAAGCGGACCTTCATGGTGCAGAGAGAAATTGGGGAGTGAAGGTTGAGGTTAAATTTTTTTTCCGCCCCTTTCGAAATGTAATTAGCGTTCCTTCTTTCTGTTCTCGCTGTTCGTCTAATGTCAAATCGGCGATTCGATTTGTTTCTGATCAAGAATGGGCAGAGAGATCTTGACTGATCACGGAGTTATACTTTTTTGAAGTTATACTCACCTAGAGACGAAGAGCGAGAGGACGACGACGACCACGGCGACGATGGGGTTGCTTTACGCGAGCGTCCGTCAGCGCGACATCGTCATGCTTGCGAACCTCATCAGCGACGGACGATATCCGTCCAGATTGTTGCGGTGCACGCGGATAGCAGCAGGGTAGTAATAATATAGTGGCAACGATTGTATGCCGATAGTACTTGATCGCTCGTGAAGAAAGAGGACGGTTACGCGGTTTATTCACAAAATCTGTAAATAGTGAACATTCATCACTGACAATTGGCACACCAGAGGGCAGGCGCAACGGGATGGGAAACATTAAAAAAGTTATCCAGGACCGTAGCAAGAATCACGGAGTTAAATTCTGCGATAGATGCCTGCTCAGCAGGCGGACTTACAATAGTTGCATGATAATACATACACGCGTAGATAGACCAATCACAAGCTTGATAGGAAGTATATATAACAATATGGCTTCCTTATATATGCGACTAATCATTTATAAAACATTCACTCGGATGTGTCTTTAGATCCTACAAGAAAGAGAGAAGGATTGCTTCTATTTGCAAAATTTACAAGACTTGAAAGAGAAAAGTTGTTGTTATCAATTGGATTTAATCTTGTAAATTATTAATTTCCTGCATATGTACAAGAAAACTAAAAATTGTTACAAGAAATTATTAATCAAGTTGTAATTTGAGGCTACATATCATCCAGGATTCTTAAATTATATTTATCTAATTCTCTCTATCTCTTGAATCCCTTTCTCCTCTTCTCTCTTTTTCTCTCTCACTATCTTTCTCTCTTCCTCTTTCACTCCTTTGTTTTTTAGAGTTTAGAGAGTAAACGATAAGTTGATGGATATGTCTCATATTACAGCATTTTTCATTTAAGATCAATTTCGAGTTTCTATTTTTTCTGTAAAATTCTTTTTTTTTTAATTGCTAAAATTATTACTTTATATGTAATATTCTGGCGATACACAAGGTTGCCAAGTTTACACGTAAAATCAATGCCGTAATACAGATAATAATAATATATCGTTAAAACTATAGAGTCGATATTAAATAAATTAATAAATTTTTTTTGTCCTTTCCACACACACGCGCGCGCGCGCGCGCACACACACAATCGTTATTCTTTGCACAAATTACAAATCGATTTTTCTGTCAAATAATTTACATGTGCTTGCTAATATATTTGTTTTGTGTAATAAAAAAAAAATAACCAGATATTGAAAGAATTTTCTTTCATCCGTGAATGTGACAGTTTATTACAACGTAACTATATAACGTAATTATATAATTTTCTCGTTACAGAAACAATTTTCCCGCATTGATGCAATATCGCGTGACACAGTAAAATGTTTCTTGATAAACGAGAAACGTTTCTCACGATTTCACCATATCTGTTTAACACGCGTAATTCAATCGCCGTTATACTTTTACCACGGTTCATACAAACTTAGAATTTACAGTGCGCGATAATAAAAAACAATAAAAAATAAAATTTTTTGTCTAACAATAAAATAAAACATCAATCCTCCGTTACAATATCCAACTATAATTTTATAACAAAAAGATACTCGCGTTATATTTTCGAAATTATATATATATAAATTTTATAATTACTATAAATTTATTGATTGGATCATTAAGTATGAAATTTTACAAATATATAAATGTCAATTTTCATAATTAATGATCTAATATATACGCGGTTTGTGTGAAAATTTTCCAATAAGTTAATAATAAATCAAAAATAAATAAAAATGATAATTCTTAAAATTATCAGTATTCTATTTTACTTTCTGAATTTTGTACTTCTAAACAGCTCTTTATGCAAATTTTATAAATGATAAAATATTTATAATGAAATTCTAGAAACTAATGCTGTCTAAAAGTATGTGTACGTATATATTACATATGTGTCTGTGTATGTATATACATATGTGGTGATTTTAATATCATGTTTATGACTGTCCTTACACATTTCACTTTGTAGCTCTCCCATTCTTCTCTTATGTCAAGCTCTAACATCTTTATCTATCATCCCTGAAATGTTGGGCCTGTGAGAAGAGTGGGAAAGCTATAAATTAAGAAGTATAAATAGTAACAGTAATCTTAATTAAAATCAGTTATTATAAAAATTAGCTATTATTTATTATCTTTCTTATATTCAAAAATTTAGAATGCACATTATGGTTATTACTGATTTATTTAATATACACATGAATTTTACAGTATATTACAGTATGCGCAAACCAACTATGCGAATAATATATTTTATTAATTAATAAATATAACTCGGTGAAATATAATCGCTCAAATGAATGACAGTGACGCTACAACAGCACCACTGTTTAGAATTAAAATTCCCTACCTAAAGTTTCCATTTTGAGTTTCTGGTAGTATCTACCAAATGTGTGTCCATCATTAATGGTCTCGCAGCAAGAAGAGGTTGGTACACATACATGGCTTTGCACGGTATAAAGGAGGAAAGAAAAACTCGGAAATAATTTTTACAGATAGAACGGGATGTAGATGGAAGGGCGCGAGATAGGCGCGAGAGGGTAAGGAGAGATTGAGGGACCAGTGCGCCTGCCGAATGTGTTACAGCTCTTATCACATCGTGATTCTGTGTGTCACGAGCGTGCCACGAGAAAAGCACGAGATCAATTGATATCTGTGTGATCGAGCACACGAGACAGAAATGTTCATTCACGCTCTGGAACACGTACATACTTCTTCTCATTCGCTCATTCCCACTCTCTCGTTCTCTTTCTCGCTCTTTCATATACACACGTATCACTGCCCCACACGCACATCACGACGACCGTAAGCGACCTAATCGGAGCTCCCGCCATTTTTCGTGACGGTCGCAATGTGCCTGTCAAACAGCTGCCGACCGTCGAATGGATTGTCACCCTCTTGGACGACAATCGCCGCGCAATACACGCGTCGTTTCGCGGCAGATTGCCGCGCTTATTTAAATTCCCACTGACCGTTCGTTCGGCGCACCGGCGAACTCCTGCGGCGACACACACAGCTCCACGAAACACGTCGCTGCTGCTCACACAAAAGCCGAGGAACTTATTCGCGTGCACCCGATGTTTATTTGAGCCGCGACGCGACGTCACCGATTAGCTCCTCTCGCCACCGTCGTTGCAACGGCCAAAATGGCGAATGGCAATCACGTGACCTGTTTTATGACGTATTGCTGGATGTTAAAGGGCTGCAGGATAGGCACAGTGATGGTGCTGCATATCGTCACGTGACCGTGTACACGTGTGTGCATATCCAATAAGAGAAATGTTACTTCTCAAAAACGAGGAAGTCTAGATTTGACAAAAGCAACAAATTATTTTATTATGTTTATATTCTAAGATTTACACAATTAAAAAAGATTTTTAGTATTATATTTATACAAGTATATAGTTAAAAACAAATATAATAAACATTAAAAATGAGTTTATATACTCTCTTTACATCTTACTGTATAGTTTCTTTTTTATATTTTATAAACAATTTATAAACTATAATAGAAAAATAAAAATATTTTCTATTTTTCTTCCCTAAACTTTCTAATTGGATGCTTCTATAATTGATAGTAGATTAATATTTTATATTTCATTATTTACAATAATATAATTTATACTTAAATATATTTTGTACACTTATAACACATACGCACTCTCTCAATTGTCATCATTATCATCATCATTATTAGCGTCAAAGGATAACACAACTTTCTGCTTTTCTCTTCTTGGTTTCTTTTTTACAGGTTTATCTGTGACAGTCACATCACTCTCTTTCTCTGTTTCTGTTGCTTTGGTCTTGCGAAATACGACCTTTTTAGATAGATCAGCACGAGTATTATTTTCTTCTGTAATTATGATAAATTTATAATAATCTTTAGGAAAAGAATAAAAGAAAAATTTAGTGATTAAAAATTGAGAAGTAGTGTTCATATCCACAAGGTTTCTATTCTCTTACACCGTGTAATATCGCATATTGGTCTTAAATTTAAAAAAATTTGATTGTTTATTACCTTTGTCTTTCTGTTTTTTAAAAGCATCTGCTTCTTCCGCTGTTAAATCACCAGACTTTACTACAACGACAACAGGCTTCTCGTCAGTTCTCTCTTCTCTCTCATCATCATCAGAAATTTCTGGTAACACTTCTCTCTAATAATTGTTCAAATATGTTTATTGTTTTCTGTTCATCACTAAGTAATTTAGAAATCATATACGAAAATAATATAAGATTACAAACAAAACCTTTGTGTCAACAGTAGGACCTTCCTTGTATCCAATTTGTTCTTTTAAGTCTCGTAGAAATTTTGGTTCTTCCGGTTTAATATACGATACATTGTGCTTCTTTCTTGAATACATAATTCTTAATTTCGTTATTCTCAAGATATTTCGAAAACATCAAACAGATATAAACAAGTATGTACACGGTTATAATATAAACAATACTCGTTTGAGACTGAAACTTGTGATGGAGTCGCAAGAGCAAGATTTGTTGTTCAATCATAGTTCTGGTGCAGCTTAACAGATAAAAAGAACAGACCCATTGTCCGGTTTACAATTGCTGCAAGTCGCAAATCATAAAATCCCTAGAATAGACCAATCATGGTTGACACTTCACCGGAGATCGTATGGTAATCGGTACTCTGGCATACAACCGGCATATGTGTGTTATGTCTTCACTTCTCAAGATCAAGAGTTATCGAACTTTTTTAGCCAGCTGTTACGTTTCTGAATATTTATCTGATTATATAATCTTCGAAGATACGTTATAAATTGATTGATTTTACGATTATACAAATATTTAGAAACAAAGCGACATTAAAAGGTAACTTTGGTCGCAAAAGTGAGGGCATATATGCCGGTTGTACAATTATAAAATAAAAAGATTTTATTTCATTCCATATTGACCACATGCGTTGAATCTGGTAGCCAGTAAAAAATAACCAAACTAAACTTATATAAAGGAGCGGATATTTGGAGCCTGGAAGCCATGAAAAATATGTATATGTATTAGTATGTACTATCTATGACATAGAGATCATAGATAATATATATTAATATATATGTATACTAATTATATATAATAAATACATATTGTAGATACACACACATATGACATCGATTCTTTTACATAGAATGTTTATATATTTTTTGCAGTAAATTATTTAGAAACAATTTAATAAATCATTATAATTGCGCGGTTCAATTTTGGAGAAGCGATAGACAATTGAGACAATCAAAATATGAAAAGATTATTGAAAAGGGAGCAATTTCTTCATGATATTAATATGCATTCTGTTTGAGCTCCGCCAGCGGCACAAGAAGTAAATCTATTACAGTTTAAAGCAACATCTAATAGATACACAAATTTAAAAGATTGTACATAATACTTAAGACTTGCAATTTAAAATAATTTCGACAATTTTAACACACATGTATATAAAGAAAAACGGATATACAAGAAAATCTGTGTAACTTTGTTTTATATCTCTTATCGTTCGAATGATATTCGCTTGGAAAGAAAAAAAACTCGTTTTCTTAAAAAAATTTCTTGAAAGAAACATACAAGCACGTAAAAAAAGGTCTCTCTCATTGTCTGTGTTTTAACATATTTAAAGCTCACCAAAATTAGAGAGAGAAATACTACTTCTGAAAATCTGCTTGAATAAGTAAAATTAACTTAATTTATTTTATAAGACTAACGACAGGCATCCCAAAAATCCACACCATCAAAATCAACTTATTCTTGGTGTTTATTTGAGCCATTATTTGACTAATCAACCGCAAACTGCCCTACGAGTTTACCAAGAAAAAACAACATGTTTACGCCGTAACAATACTTCGACTTCATATCAGTAAATTAATTTTGTCTAATTATGTTAAAAAATTACGCTATGAAAGTGTAGACAGGATACAAGCCTGGACCGGGTACACATACAAAACAAATGTAATAATTTTCCAATATACATGTATGCACATATATGCATTGTATACAATATATAATATATTCATATGTGTGGGCATTAAAATATACAACTAGTTGCATACCGCATGATAATATGTATATATCTGTATATATATACAATATTTAACATGTCAAATAAATTCACAGATTTTCCTCCTCAGACTTCGTCTACATGTACACGTTTTTCTCTCTCTCTCCTTCTCTATTCTTCTCTTTCTTGTGTTTCTGTTCCTTTATTTCTACACTTCTCCTTCAATTTTATCTCCCATAGTCAACAAATAACAATGATGTGGCTTATGAAAAATCTGATTCAACTTATATATGAAACAAAATTATCGAGAGTAAGTTACATATAACGTATATGTATGATCTAACATTATTTCAATAATGCATTTTCTCGATAATGTTTTTTTACAGTCAAATCTTCATGATGTGTGTATGTATATATATATATAGAACAGTACAAAACGATAGGTTTTTCCTTTGCAGCAGCATTACTTTCATTTTTACAGTGACTATGTTTACACGGCAATTCTAAACTCTTCAGTAATAATCAGTTTTCATGAAATTGATAAAGTCACATTGATTAATTCGACTAATCCATTTGACTGGCCAATTCTATGAGACCGATTGTTATAAAATCAAGTTAGCGTTACCGTGCAAACATATGTATAGCCTGTGTCTTATAAAACTGCAAGAATGAAATATGCTGTTGATGGCTGTTAGTGATGTTACACACGTACGTGTGTACATATACAGCGCATCGAATAGCTCATAATAACTGATAATAATCTTTTTGAAAAAAAAAAGATTATGAAGTGATAAATCCATATAATTTGTTTTTACAGTGTTCTTTCTAAAAAACATTCTGTGGCTTTTACTTAGATTCACGCTGTGTCATTTTTCTGATATATTATTATGACTAATTAGGCAATCTATACAATCCAGTCAGTCATTACTGCCAGAAAAATTATTTAGTTGTTTAATGCGCCTTACCTTGTATATGTACACACGTAATTACAGTATATATGTATAATTATAAATACACGAGGCGGCTACCCCATTATTTAATCTATCATAGTCCACTCTCGTGTCCAGAAAGGCATATCGACTTGAGCAGATATTGTAATTCGTGTCTGGAAGAGATTGATTGCAAAACTCACGTTTTACATATAAAAGTCTATCTTATGAAATTGCATCCCTATGCACAAACGTGCTAAACTCAAAGCTGAAGATAAATCTATACAGTTCGTATCATGCAAGACTCGATATCTTTCCCTCCCTTTTTGTACAAACTCGTTCTAAAAATAAGTGCGATCATTCTCGCTTTCGTGATGCCACATATGTATGTTTCCATGTATATAAATCATTTTTTTTTTTTTTTTTTTCAAAAGAACACGTGTATGTGTTTGCGTGTGTCTGTTGCGTTCATGCGCACACATCATATACATAAGTAGTTTTTTTTTGTGTCTTTCATTATAGCAGTCGTAGACTAGGTGAACGGATTAATATGGGGCAGCCTTTGTGAGTATATATTCATTTCATACTATAAACTCTCTTTGCATAAAATATGATACGCTGCCATAAAGAGAGACTTCCAGATGTTTTTTTTTTCAGAATTATACAGTGGGCGGGTCAGTGGGCGAATCTGTATAAAACATTTAGAACACTGTAACACCCAGATGGTTTTGCAAAATGTACTGTGTTGGTAAATATTTGATTAGTAAGCCGTCCATTGAGGAATATTTATACTGCTTGTTCGCATTGCATACTGATTTATAACGAGCAACGTGTGAGCTCGTTAAAAAATAATCTCGGAATAATTTTCCTCCAAGTGGCAAACTCGCATTTTTCTCTACTTTATCGTAATAATTTTGATCGATAATCTGCTACTTATAAATCATTCGCTCTCAAGTATATATATATATACGTATATATATATATAATGTATCCAAAATATGTACAACTTCGCGCTAGCAGGCGTCTTTTGCATACCCTGCTTATTTTTCTTACTAAAAACAAATCTCCCGATGCAATAAAGGAGATATATTTTTAAGCTAAATTCCTTTGCTGCACATCTCAGCCATATTTGACATTCTTAACTAATCTGGGCCAGAATAATTGACGCCAGAGATAGAACTGCATTCAGAAACTCAATCACTTTCCGGACCACCTTCTTTTTCGCCTTCACCGTCTCCCTCTTCTCGCGTCATGCCTTCAATTGGCGCTGGAGTATCTTCCACGGTCGTGATGTTACTTGTTGGTAATTGACCTGTAATAGGTGGCATTGATTGTGGACCATTCTGGGCGGCGCCTTGTGGGAATCCTGTTTCAGCTGACACTAAATGCGATGGCATGTGTGGCGAAGCCGTTTGCGACTTTCTGCTCTTCTCGCCTTTTCTCCATAATGTTATCTCCTAAACACAGATGGTGAAATCGTAAAGATAATAATACACATAGTAACGTCATTTTAAATAAAGATATAAGCACAAGAGAACAAAATTATTTTAAAAATTAAAAAATAGTAATTTGCAACTTACTTGCTGCTTAAAATATCGCCGATCTTCTTCATCCATGAGAACTAAATTGAGATAATATCTAACACTAAACTTCTTATTAATATCGCGCATTGTAGGCGCCAGATCGTATCCAGCTAAGAATACCCTTATAGGAATGGATTCTCCTCGAACAGGTGCACCATCCATAATTTCATATTTTGCTATTGTTTCATTTTCGGTAAATGTATGAGGGCCTGCAAATATATAGTCTAATTATGGCCTTACATAGTACCACATATTAAAAGAGCATACAATTCAAACCAAAATTTGCTTTCCAATTTTGTTGCGTGCAATTCTGCATGCATTCAAAACTGCAGAAATTATAATTAACACTATTGCTACTGTCAAACTGTGCGTATAAGTTATTTAACGTACCAGAACCTGTAGTTTCTCGTTTGATAATTGCTATTTCCATGTGTTTTATTTTTATTCTAACCAAAAGAAAATATATTTTGCCAACAATTACATCTTTCAAGTGATATCTGAAAAAAAAAGACATATGGCATGTAAAGTAAAAATCTTCAGAGACCAATACAAATATTTTACAGCATATGACTTACTTGCTTTTATTGTATTCAAATTCGATATGCAAACAGTCTTCAATTCCAACTTCCATTTTGATGGGATTATTCATGTCAGGATAGGAACTAAGAGTATGTACAACTAATTCAAGTTCTTTAACGATGTCACTAAGTCTTCGTACAATTGTCACTTTCAAGAAATATCTTAATCGCACATTGGAACCAGTGTAACTCTCAAATGGTTTTTCCACATTTGGAAACTCAAATGTGTATACTGTATTGTGTGTTAACTCTCCAGGCCTTGCCAACTCTTTTACCAGACTTGTGAATTCATGATGATTACCTCTGTCATAGTATAATTCAATTTGCCCAATAAATTCTACTTTGACACCATGGTGTTCTAATTTACCAGTTTTCCTTAGGCTAATGTTAATCTGCAAAAATTAGATTAATAAACAATTTACACACAAAGATGCATACATACATAATAAAATAAAATCATAAACTGTATAAAACAAGATATATTATTACATTAATAAGAAATATGATATGATTAATATACCTTTAAAGTTTAAAAAAAGAATATTAGAAATAAATAAAATTATAGAAAATTTGTTATGCTGCATGTTATATAACATATTGCATGTTTTATAGATTCTTTGTGAACACATCATCCATTAATAATAAAAGAATCATTGATCAAATACTGTGAAAATGTACTACATGTAAATATGAAATTTTATTTGTTACATATATAAACAATAATTGATTTTCACCTTTAAGTTCAGAGTTAATAACAATTTCTGATTGCTAACTATTACTTGCACAATTTATTATTCATAAAACTAAAACTATGTCTGTGTGTGCATATGTAGAAACATAATATTCATATTTAAGTTCTATAAACTTTATACAAAGTAAACAAATTGTATAGTTTCTGTCACATTGAATATGTTATGCAAGGGTGTTAACATTTCATTTTTTATTTAATCGTATCCTTCATCAATTGAGTTTAATCAGTGACAACTAAATGTCAAATTTTGTTTCGGAAAACAAACTTACCTTGCCTGACACTGTCTCCCCGTCGTAATAAAGCAAGTGTCGCTCTTTCTTGCCATCCTCTGTCTTGATATCTGCTGTCTTCCGTGTTTCAGCACCGTCCAACGTGATCTCTATATCGGCGGATTGGCCGAAACCGAAGAAACTCTACAGCAAAAGTAAAACAGAAAGCGATATATTACGCGCATCAGAGAAGTTTCGAACGAGAATTAAAAAAATTTTGAATCGCGAGAACGATGAACTGCTCTTCGAGAGTGTAAACGCACCATTTTGCAGAAGAAAGGACAGTTTTCGTGCAAACAATGAGATGCTTCGGTGTGAAACCGCAGTTACGCTGACAAGATTAGTGTAGCAATAATCAATGAACAATCCTACAAGGCAACATTTTCTCTCGAGCAATGACGGATGAAGAAAGTTGGGTTATTTTTTACTCGTTCCTCCCAAGTCACAAGTAGCCAATATGGCTGTCTATCATCGCCCCCACCTAACGTTACTGTCAAGTTCTTGGTGGCGCATGCGGCATACCGAAGGGAAAATCCCATTTGAGCTCTATCTTAACTGTAGTGATCTATGACCGATTTCCGAGAATCTCGAAATATTACCGTGATAGAGAATCAAAAGGTTTAACCAATTTCAATTGTCTTAATCATGATGATTGTTTGCTCATCTGAATTGGTCAATCTGGCCTAATGCGGTTGGTCAATTTTGATGAATTTAACTGATTAAAGTTGACCAATCGCATTGATTGCATTGATTAATCGGACGAATTAATTAATAAGAACTAGAATTTCACTAGAATTTACTACTATAATAAATAGAACTTTTTTGTGCGCACGCGCGTTTCATCAGCTGATCGATGTACGCACAAAGAAGAATTGCGTGTTGCTGCACGCTATGAACATCGCATGATGTAAAAAGGCATTTGCGAATAAGGATGATACACAGCTAATTTTTTCACTTCTAGATAAGTTCTCGATAACTTTATCTAATAGACATCACATGTATTACAAATATCTTTATCCAGAGGATAGCTATCGGGAGGTATGAAAAAATTGGCAGACAATAGCGCAAATACCACGCTCCCCGAACGTAGGGGAGCGTGGTATTTGCATTCTACAATGCTCGACAACGATCGTGAACGTAGATCGAATTTGATTGATGAGATACTCGCTGGCAGCCAATGTGACGAGTTTTCGTCCGCTACCTTCTCTCTTTGAACAGAGTGTATGAACACCGACCATACTAAGCAATGAATTTCGGAACGCAGTTCGTATCACATTCGCTGATGTGTTGAATGGTTGAATTGAGCAATGCGATTGGACATGGCTTACGCTCGCGATCATTACGAACTCCAAGTGGAACCTATATGGCGCGCCTCCTTCTTTTGCTTCTTTCGTTAATTGGTTTTGCACGTTCAAGAATGATGATTTACGCGCATTTGTATGGCAAGCCATTATAAACGACGAAGGGAGAAACGAAAAGACAGATAATTTCTATATAGACTGATCTTCCTGTCTTTTTTCTCTCTCTCTCTCTACGTTATATTTGTTACTTAAAAGAGTGGAGCAAATATATATATGTGTATTTATAATAGTATTTTACTGAGTACACATTTGACATTTCGATATTAATTAGATAATATCGCAGAAAATCAATTGATTTTTGCAAATCATTTTGTGTATATACATTTTACAAAAAAATAAAACAATGAAGAACGTACGTCGCCTATTACATGTTATTGCATAGCAATGTTAGTGTGCAGTTTACAAGGTTATACAAGAAGCTTGTTATTTTTAACTTGTTTTATCTCTATGTGTGACAATATAACATAATTTTATCATGCACATATCATGGACAAACAAACGTCAAATATAGATAGTTAATTCTAAAAACACAATTATCTCAATAATATAATTATTCCCAATGGGTTTTAGGTATGTGATTGATGCAAACTGTCACATGTATGTACAAATGTGGAAATGTTAGTGAATTTCCTTATGTTTCATAAAGGATACAGTTCAGTGAATAATAGTTTCTACAATGGATTACGATTATATGCCTTTTCACAGAGAAAAAGATTTTCATAATAGATGCTGTGGTGGAAAACTCTGGTGTATAAAAGCAAGTTTTATGAATATTTACTATATACAATTATACATTATATAACTGTTTTGTATTTATGTTAATATGTGGATTTATGTAAAGTATACACATTTTTTGCAGGACATATGTGGTATCATATGTGCAGTATTAACATGGATACTTATAATTTATGCAGAATTTGTAGTAACAGCAGTAATTCTCATTCCTACAATACACACTTTATATTCCAGCTTTAACATGGCTATTTTTCAATCTCTAGCATTCCTAGCTTTTGCGTCACATCTAAGAACCATGTTCACAGATCCGGTAATTAGAATAACATTAAAAATATTTGCTGATGCTTGCTGGAAATGAGATGTGCATCAGAGATATACTAAAGTTTATATCTTATTTTTTTTAACAGGGTGCAGTTCCAAAAGGTAATGCAACAAAAGAAATGATACAACAAATGGGGTTTAGAGATGGACAAGTTATTTTTAAGTGTCCAAAATGTTGTTCTATCAAGCCAGATAGAGCGCATCATTGTTCTGTTTGTCAAAGGTACAACTTGTAAGCTTGTGTATTTGTAAGATTGATTACACTGTCTTTACGCTCAACTTGATTAAAGGTGTATCAGAAAGATGGATCACCATTGTCCATGGGTCAATAACTGTGTGGGAGAAAACAATCAAAAATACTTTGTACTTTTTACAGTTAGTATTTTACATAAGAATTTATTTTAAATCTCTATCAAGCTAGTTTCTATGACAACATAATTATATTTTTTTCTGTTGTACTGTGTTTTAGTTTTATATAGCGGGTATATCGTTACAATCTCTATTTTTGTGTATACAACAATTCACCACATGTGTTAGACAAGAATGGAGAGAATGTTCCACGTTTAATCCACCGTTGACAGTAGTGTTACTGTTGTTCTTGGGATTTGAGGCACTTTTATTTGCCATTTTTACTGCTGTGATGTTAGGCACTCAATTGCAAGCCATTTGGAATGACGAAACTGTAAGTATATTAAGAACGATTGTGTTTTTTTTGTAGATTTAAGTAAAAAAGTTACAGATTGTAATATATATTGAAATATGTGGGTTGTGTGCAGGGAATCGAACAACTTAAAAAAGAGGAAGCTAGATGGGTTCGTAACAGCAGATGGAAATCGATTCAAGCGGTTTTCGGAAGATTTTCGATAGCTTGGTTTTCTCCGTTTACTTCGCCTCCCAATGCAAAGACAAAACTTGATTCTTATTTATATTCTGTCTGATTGCATTTATATATTTTGATACATGTAACCATGACTCACACACAGAGGGATATTTATATATTCAATGTACATAAATAGTAATTTATTACAAGATGGGGATATTTTTTTTACTTGACACAGACTGATTTTAGAAAGTAACATGTTGGTAAAATAACTCCTTTTTTTCTATGAAAGATCGAAAATAGTGGAAGACAAATTAAGTATAGTTTAATATGAGGTTTGTTGTATTTATATAGAAATAATGTATATATTTTACACAGACGAACGCGCCGTTATTTTTGACAAGTCGGAACTACATTGAATGCTATTCTGATTGTCTTTTAATATATATGTAACTTACTCTTTGAATTCTATGCTAGCGCGAAGTAGCAGATCGCATGGCAAATGTACAATAGTGGAAAGTTAACACGAGAAAAGAGAATAGCGGCGTATATAATTTTTTTCTGATATATGTGTTATATATGTATATACACATATATATACATATATATAAATATTATACGTAATACATAGAAAAAATACATAGTGTATTACATTACATTGTGTATAATTATAGATTTTACATTATTTTTTGAAATTTTATTTATCACTCTCACAAAGATCTATTGTGGAAATAGATGTATACTGATAGAGAGAAAAAAGAGAGAGAGAGAGAGAAAGAGAAATTTATGAAAACTTAAATGTAACGCTTATATTAAAGATGAATCAGTTGTTTAGTTTTTGTAAAAATTTTATTTATTATTATTTTTCTTGTTTTGCGTATGCATATATTTGTTCCAAATATTTTTTTTCATAGGTATACATATATATTCCTGAATCTATGTATGATATAATCTACATATAAATATATAATGGTGTGCAATTGTAGGAAATAAAGCATAAATGAAGTCTTCAATATTATATTTGTATGCATATATAGAGAGCACGTATGTACATGTATGTTACAGTAAAAGCGTGAAATCTATACATTTTACTTTTTATCACTAAATGTTTACCAGTAAGAAGTATTAACGTCTGTACTAGTTGAAGTCTATGCTTTTACTGTGATATATATACATATTATTATATTTCGTGGAGAATATTTGTAATTTTATACACACAACACTATTACTTAAACTGTTTTAACTACCCTGATAGCAAAGTCCATCTTGAAAACAAACAACTTGTTGACAAAAAGACAGCAATCACGTGCTAATTGTACAATTGTTGTCGATTTGCCGTCATATTTTTTCACTTTGCTTACTCGGTATGTTAAAAAGAACATTAGAAAAGTACTTACAAAAAAATGACTAGCGATCTGCTGTGGTGTTAAGCTAATTACAATATTTCTCATCCAAAGAAACACTAAATATTTTCCTAAAAATATAATATATACAAAAAACCACTTAAATAAAAAACAAATATGTAATCGATTTTATGTTATATATACAAAATGCAGTGCCGTTTGTTGGTTACGATTGTGGTACACATTCGTAACGAACAAGTAGAAATGATTCATTGGCATCTTTTTATTTATCTTAGACCTGGACCATATTGTATACATATAAATATTCGAATATAACGCTCTGCATAAGTATATGTATAAACATTGTAAAAGTGAAATATATTATGAACAACGGAATGATTGGAAAATCTTCTCGGCGTTTCCAAATTTTTCATATTGCGCGTTTATATAAATTATATAAATTTTATAAAAGATAAACGTAGCACTAATTACACAAGTGTAATTTAGCACTCGAACGAATTGAAGAACAATTGTGTATGTGTTTCTCTCTTTGCTTTTAAATTGATACGGCGATCAGTCGCTGAATATGAATTAAGAAGATATACACAAGTTCAAATAAAAATGTATCACAAGTTCAAATAAAAATTTTAATCTGAATTAAAGACACGTTTTGAATATGTTGTAATTAATTCGCATGTATTTTTTATTCATACTAATTTATCTGGAAACTCTGAAGAAACTTTGGAGTTTCCTTGTTAGTCGTGTAAGTCACAAACAAGATTTCCCTTGTAATTTGAAAACGAACGATCACAGTCATTCGACGATAATGTAATTGCTAATATGAAAAAAATCAGTGATTAGAATTTAAATCATCAATGATTTCTCCATATCACTTTCTAGTCTTTCGCTCTCTATATACACATGTATAAATAAATGTTATATTTTATTATTATAAATGCGCGCGTGCTACATGCACAAATATGATATAAATTATAATTTATCTCCGACGATAAAAACCAACAACAAACGCATAATATTGCAACGTAAAAACGTGTGTCTAAATTTAAACGTAAACTCATCTGTTCAAACAATGTTTTTGTAAAGTAAAAGCCAGCAATATCGGCATTAATAATAGTGGTCTAATATATTACTAATTTTTTATTATTAAATATCCGATTATTGTTTATCCAAAGATGACATTATTAAATAATTTCTATATGTATAAATATTTCTATTTATATACATATATAGAAATATTTATATGTATATATATAGAATGTATGTATATAAAATTTTATATATTAATTGTGTGTGTTTAAACTGTTTTTATTACATTGTCAATATATGGCGCTCTAGTTTATATATTAATTGTGTGCGTTTAAACTGTTTATATGTTTTTATTACATTGTCAATATATGGCGCTCTCTAGTTTACATTATGTTGTGCTATTCAAAGCTAAATTATATTATGTTTCCTCTTTAAATCATGATCTGACCATAATTTTTCTCTCTTTACTGCTCGATATATTCTAAAATATAATTAAACTAAGCTCTCTCTTGTTTTCTATATCTTAACATGTATTTTTCTATATAAGAACAAGATACGCGCGCGATGACCAAAGCGATATCTTCTCTAGAAAATACAATCGTATTCAGTTACTTCGAATCCGCTGTAAGTCGAGTAGGCAGCAAAAAGGCAGCGTAGAAACAAAGTATGTCTAAAAAGTGATTATTGAGAAAAAGGCAACTCGGTCAATTCGAGGAGATACGATGTCGATCTATCGACGAGATGCCGACACGTGCGATTGGATAGGCCCCGATAGCGCGGCAAAAAAACAAACGTGCGCGGCTCTCGGCTCGGCTTGTTTCTCCACTTTCATCGACTTCCGTTTTTGCGGACGAGGAGGCGATTCCATTTCATCGAACGCGACAAGGCCGCCGAGCAAAGCGGTGACGCTCGAAACCCGCCTCTATATCGCAAACGTCGCCTTCGCCGTCGTCATCGTCGTCGCTGCTGGTGCCGCGCTGCCTAGCTTTCACTTTTCCTGGCCATATCGCAGGCGGTGAGTCTTTAGCAGCTTTCCGCACGAAAGTCCGCGCGATTTTGTTTTTCCGATTAGATTTTTTTATCTGCCTACTTATTTGTCAAACACGTACATGTGTCTAAGATCCGTAAGAGTTCATTGATGATGGATAATTAGAAAATTTACAATATTTTAGATAAAAACAAAATTTTGGCAAGAAAAAAACAAACTCTCTTTTCTATTGCAGTATTTTGTCGACATGATTTATAGAGACAGATTCGACGAAATGATAATTCGCGAGTTCTGTCGTTGAACATATACTTAATCTTCGAAAAGTCGTTCGACGAGTCATGCGTCTCGTCATGCTTTGCTTCAACACTTTCGCTCTCGTGCTCTAGTCGTTTCATGGTTATTTACTGATGCTTTATCTCATAAGCAAAAATCTATGATCTGACGTGATGATAAACGATTAGCCAAGAATATGTTAAGCTCTGACCATTAACACGAGAACTGAGACGGCATCTTGGAATAATATTTTTCATCTCACGTGTGAAAGAAAGCATTTACGAAAATAACTTTTCTTTCTTGATCAGCATCATGAAAAATATTAAGTAAATATTTATGAAGACTCTCACTCTTGTCCTGATAATGTTAAAACATAAGTAGCTTTATGTGGAGCGAAAATAAATAAGCTCGTGAGAACGATGTTGTGCGCGGATTATGACAGATGATTTAAGAAACGACCTACATTTTGTTTTTAAGATATTTTTTATATATTTTTTAGATTTTATATTGTTTGAAGAAATAATTAAAAGACTCAAGTTTTATAAAACACGTTAAGTAACATTTTCTACTTTCTATACATATATATATATATATATTTTTTTATATAACTTTAGAAGAAAATTATTATTAGAGTTGATTTATATGAAACGATTGAAATCGGATTGAAAATTGATATAAAAATTTATTGATACGTCAAATATACGGGGAATTTGTAGATTTTGGCGAAACTTTTAACGTATTTTCTTGAAACGTATTTCTCAAAATGTTACTTATTCGTGTCTTACACACACGAGTGTCTCTTTCTCAATTATGTAATTTTATATACCTAAAATTGCTATTAAATTCAAATTTTAATTCATTTATGAAAAAGCAAAGTGCAGTAAGAAGTACAATAGAATAGACAATGCAAAATGTGCAAGAGGTTCTATTATTTCGTCAACAGCCTATGCCGTAATGGTCGAGTGCGGTCAAGGTACGCGTGTATATGTATATATACGTAGACGTAACAGAGAAAGAGAGAATGGAGAGCGACCGTAATAATGCGAGTTTACAAAGCAACGTTCCGTAAAGATTTCGTGAAGATACAGATTTAAAACGATCCATCGAATAAAAATAGATGTTATATATATATAACAATATATGTTCTTTTTTTCTTCAACTAAATTGATCTGCGTTCAAACGTTTTGAATGCAATACACGCACAAATTGCAAGACACACAAACGAAGATGCAGATGAAATTTCATTGTTACATATATTTTTTTTCTAAAACTTCGTTAAGCTTTGTCTCGACGAAGTAACGTGAATAAAATTGTGTCTTTTTATTTTAATTTTCACGGTTGTATCAATAAGAAGCTTTGAAACTTTATTATACTCATGTTCAATTCTGTTTTAATTTCTCAAATTTGCCTCAAAGCAATCGACGTTACTTCGATTTTCTCTTGGTTGGTTTGTGCGAGGCTTGTTATTAGAGGCACGATATGTTTTGTCTCTAAGTTTACCTTGCGAATCGAAACGCTCCCGTTTTGCACGCGACATTAGAGAGATTCACTTGTTCATGAAATAACTGCCGCTAAACGCAAGTTGGTTTCACGGACGTGCAAACGTGACCCTTTTTTATAGCTAATTAGCCGCAATGATACATTCGCAATGACGCTACGTGTGTGGCGCGTATTGTGATTAATCCAACGAATGACCTGATTTATCGCTTTTCTTGTTTCATTGATTAGCCCCGAAGAGAGAGTTATAGCGACAGATTGTCGTCGTGCGTCGCTCTCACACGTTACATTATTTGTCATTTTTCAGTATTATCTTGATCACGCGCGACATAACCGGCGAAATGGAACGGAAAGTGATAATAACGTTGGACGAGCGAAACATCTTACTGGTACGTATCATATCATTGTGTTTCAACGAAACTGTATACCAACGATGTAACTATGTTATTGAATCGGTAAAACAATTTATCGGCATTCAATATAGTCGCGTCAAGTATAATATCAAATTCTACAAAAACGTCTTTGGCGTTACTGATTATCGCTGCAATGTAATTGATTCTTCCCGTAATAAAAAAAAAAAACTTGATTACAGGTCTTGTGCTTTCTCATCACGTCAATTAGCTTCGCGTCGGCGTACGATCCGAATGATAAGTCTCTGAAGGATATTCTCTTGCCCAAGGGTCAGTTTGAGGCGTTCTATCTGAAAGGTATGCAAGACGATGAGCAAAACGCAGTGAGGCCGCCCCATCTTCACGGATCCTTTCATCAGTATCGAAATCCCGCGTTGGTCGACGCACCGAACAGCGCGGCGTACGGTTTCCGGTTCGATGGGAAACGCCGTTTCAATTTCAGTTGAGTGGCACTCCAAAAAACTTAACACAGACATTACCGACGCTTTCATCAGGAATTGCGGTGGGATATGAAAATTAAGAATGCGCATGAGTCTAGCCGATTAGCGGTTAGCGGTTACTAGCATCACTTTGCGCAGTCGTGCGTATTACGCGAAAGTGTTGATACATAAGAAAACTCTAGAGATATAGATATTTACATATAATCGCTTTTCTCGAAGCAAGAGAATCTCAAATATGGCGTATGCAAAATGTAAAATGAATTATTGCTTTTTCGAATAAAAGTTTTGCGAGGAAACAAAAATATTTGTGTTTTTCTCTTCCTTGTATGTTTTTTACTTATATTTTGCGTTGTCTATTTATTGACTCAGATATATTTTATTAAGTTAAAGGTTCAAAAGCTGAATGTGTGCGTGCAAATTAAATGGAACAAAATCAATATAAAATCTATTTAGAGAAATTCTGTCACGCGTAACGATGACATGATTAATGAATGCCGTTCCAGAAAATTATGAGATACATTTCTTCTTGTTTCAAGTGTTTATTAAATTAGTCAAGCTACATTACATTAATAATTGTCGATCATAAATCATTTCAAATCTTTCTGCAGCGAACTAATATAGTTATAGGTAAACTATACAGTTTTTAGCTTTCGATAATTTTGAGGTGTTACATGGTATATACATATATATGTTACGTTATATATTTTTATTACATATTTGCGCAACTAATTGAGATGAGAAAGAAAGTGCACTCATGTGCACACACACGCCATATTTAGAGAAGCTGATCTTATCAAGAGATGGCTCTTATCAGCATAAAACTTTACATAAACCGTATTTAAATGTTGTACGAAAAAAACCAGATTATTTATGCGTCGGTTTTGACACTTTGATCACATTAATGCCCGATTCTGCAGAAGCGTAGATTAACCGCTAAACCGGGCGTCATAATAACTTACTATGCGCGATCTTTTTCCACATTAATCCGCGCGTTTTTCAAACGTGTCTTGCAACTTGTATTGCAACCACGCCTTTTCCGTTAAAAAGATTCTCTCTTGTAGTAGATCAATATATAATTACCTGAGAGCTCGCGCCGCTTTCTTATCAGAACTGCTTCTCGCTCTATTCTAATTAATTGATAGATTTCCATCCGATCTGGATGATAATGGATGTGAAACGGGACGGGGATCGATACCCGAAGATAGTAATTCGATACAATTTGTTTTGCAATTCCAACAAACAACTTTCCATGTGTTAGAAACCTGACGCTTCGCGTTAGAGATGGGAAACTCATAAACACGCAATTAAAACAGCGTGCGGGTGGCTATACTTTCATTAAAGCCAATGGCCTTTGGTGTTCAACTGAAGCTGGAATATTGGAATTAACATAGTTAAAAAATAATAATAACAATAAACAATTTTATTATTTTTATTTGCACTCCTTGTGTTCCCGAAATCGCGATAAAAAAAAGTCAGAGCTACATCGTTATACGTACTGATTGTTAAGAAACGTATATCACCACTATGTATATCTATGTGTTTTCATCTCTGCAATCATTAAATTTAACAAGTCCATCTTTTCGAGCAACATTTTCTTCATAACTGTTAAGCACTTCTTGGTAACTGCGAATTATTAAATGCTAAAGTTTGTAGACCGGAAATAGGATACGTACAACTAGATTGTTTTGTTCCTTATAATATTTAATTTATTTTTCTTTTTGTTGTATACGTTAGAAAAAAAGAACAAAAATTGAATAATTTTAATTTATCATTAACTTAGGTTACATTTATATTTATTAACTTAGGTTACATTTATATTTACTATTTTTTATTATTTATTATTTCTCATAAACATTTTGATAGTAGAGTTACAAAACACATGTAATCATTTTCTAAGCTTAAATGGGGTTTTTACTTGTTTATATTTAAGTAAAATGTTTGTTTGAATTATCTATTACTGTTTATCTTACATAGATGTCAATTTTGTCACGTTTATTGATTCTTGATAGATCTGTGAGTTTATAAACTGCTTCTGTTTATAAAATAAAATAAATGTGATGTTGCGACGATAAGGAAACGTAAAAAAGTAACTCTCTCGATCTTTAGATACTAATGGCGCTTCTAATGGCACGCATACACGTAGAAGATTATATACGCGCCATCATGAATGCGTTATCATGTCCACTTTGGCCGACGCCATTCTAATGGTTACGGGGGAAGCTTTAAAAGAGGTGGCTTAATACTCACGCGCGGCAGTCGTTTTCGCAGTACAACAGTGAGGTGAACGGAATTCCGTGCGAGCAACGATATGAAGATCACGTGTTTTTTTATGGTGAGTGATTTACTTGCCGAAGAGGATAATTGTTTTCGCAGTGAAAAAAAGTGAATAACGAAATGCGATTTATAACGTGTCTAATCGCGCGCGCAAATTTTGCCGAAATAACAATTCGACCGATGTGTATGTCCTTCGTCTGATTCGTTTTAATAAAGATCCAGTAAGGTTTCTATCTCGAACAAATTTCTCTAATTTTCACGAAATGATAAAATTAGCGATAAAGGTTTGCGCGACAAACCTATGCTGCGACAAAAAAATTGGTCAAAAACTTTTGTAATAACGTCGACTGGTTTTTAAAATTTAAAGTAATCGTGAAATCTCAACACTAATTCGGTCAATTCAAAGTTTTTCAAAAACTTTTCCAAGTGAGCAAGTAGTTACCGGATTTGTTGTTTGTCATAAAAAAAAAATAATCTGCGTACTATAAATGTGTCAGATATGTAAATAAGAAATATATACTTTCTCTCTATATTTTTATATGCATGTTCTTTTTATACTTACATGTAGGTCTGTGCATATCTATCGTCAACTGTATCCGCTGAGGAGATCAAACATTTAAATAGGTGAGCCAGAGCAAAAGCTAGAAAATATTTTTAAAAATTTAACGCTTCTGTTCTGTCTAAAGAATAATACAACGACTTTTAAATAGAAATAGTTGCTTTTTGTTGCATTTATATTTTTTGAATATTTACGCGGTTAATTTATGAAACAGACTTATAAAACTGCTACTAGTTGAATTTTTATTAATAGCAATATTTTATTTCGTGTTCCCATTTTTTTTGGTCTCATTTCTTATATATTCGACTTCCACAATTAACTTCTTCAGGGTGAAAAAGGTGAAGTCGTGGGAAGAGCTTGTCCCTAAAGATGGCACGACAAGGAAAGAGTCGAATCCTACGATCGAGAGCTATGCTGACATAATCTTGCGAAAGTTTCCGCCGCAGGTGCGCGTCGAGACTTTTCAAAAGCCGAAAAAAAATCTTCCCAAGATCAAGTTCGAACCTTTGCAGCAACAGTATTACAACCGCGGTCACACGAAGCGTCCGGTGCGTCTGAAAACCCGCTCGGTCGCCGGAGCATCCGTAATAAATGAACTGAACGACGAGCTGATTTCCAATTCGATCCTCGACGTGCATCACGATCACGATCACAAATCCATTCACATCGAGCCCGTTTTTCGCGTCAGCAAAAAGAACAACAATGTATTCGAATCGATTATCGACATACTGCGTCAATTGCTGGATCCGCCGAAGGACGAGCTGGGTCCGCTCGTCGGGCCCGTCCAAGTGCCAGGATCCGGACGCAAAATCTATCTGCGTTTGCTCGAGCCGGTAGACGCGAGCCACGTGATGGTGCGCTTCGTCACGCAGGTGCCGGTTCCTGTGATCGACGCGGAAGCCAAACAGCCTGTCTTTTCAGGTCCTCCTGTCATCGATCCTGCTACCGTGCTCTTGGGCGGGCATCATCATTTCGGCTCGTCCGACGCGGTGTTTGGCTCATCCAATCGCCACCATCATTCGATTCATCCGCCGCGACTCAACGCCAGTTTGGCTCATGGTAAAGTTCGAGGCTCGCAATCGATCAAGCATATTATCAAACACCCATTGAAAGATCCTTCAAAGGATCTTCAAGATAGTAAAGTAGCAGGAGATTCTTCGCCAAATAAAGAGGAAACTTCGAAGGGCGTCCAAAACAACCAATTACCTGACGGTAGTTTGCACTATCACTTCGAAACGGAGGAAGAAGCGTTGAAGAAGGTGAATGCGATATTAGGCGAAGTCAATGCAACGACGATCAACGAGGCGCAGGAGCAGTTGACCACGCATCGTCTGCCTCTTCGGCAAATCGCACCGTTATATTCGCTGACGTCGATGATGCACACTGATTCCAACGCCGATACGTACAAAGTGCCGAGCGACGTTCTAACCGGTCCCAGCTCGTACTCGAGCTCGTACGAGCAGTACGGCGATCCGAACTCGGCTCCGGGCTTCTATGCCAGTTCGTACGACCAGCATTACAGCTCACCGAGTTCCTACGCGACGTCCCACAATCAGCAGAGTAACGTTCATTCTACTCCAACCACCTACAACGCGATCAACTATCAGACGCAGAACGAGTTTAACTCCCATTCGATTTCTTATCAGCATCAGAACGAGTTCAGTCCTCATACGACTTCTTACGACAAGCACAATGATCTATATAGCTCGCCCAGTTCCTATTCGACTTCTTACGAAAGACCGGCCAGCATTCCACCGTTGTCCAGCACTTACGCGACCTTCCACGAGAAACCGAACAACGCCCCGACCACTTCAGCTTCCCACGCGACTTCTCACGAGAAGCAAAATCAAGGCGCTCAATCTGGTTCAAATTCCGGCGACGCGCTCCACATCATCGATCCACCTTACTTCCCCGGTTATCCGAAACTCTTCGAGAACCACGTTAATCGATCGTTCGATCCCGCTGCAATTCATCGGCCGCGTTACAATTTGCACGTGGGTTCCGCGCACGGCGCTGAATCGCTCCCCGAGAAAATTATATGGGGTAAGTCGAGGCAACAGAAGAGCGATTCGGAATTCCAGAAGAATCTTTCTGAGAACTCATCGGAGAAGGGTGGCCACGACAAGTGGCAGCCGGTGGTGTTTGTGCACGAGAACGCGGGTTGGCACGAGGCGTTCAAGGCCGATCTCGCCAAGGCCGCAAAACAACCATCATCATCATCATCATCACCATCATCGTCGTTCGATCGTTCGAGAAAGATCTCGCGAAACACTTCGACGAGCTCGCTAGAAAAGGGAACTGTCGAAAAGCGTCAAAACGGTAAACGCCGCGGGTCGACATTACGAAGCTCGTGGTGTACGACGGACAAGGAAGACGGATGCGAAGAAACGAAATCCACAATGGACCCTGCTTCGGAGATGACGATTGTTCACTTAAAGAAGACGATACAGATCGCTGAGAAGACGCAAGCACAGCCGACCGCCGATATCAAATCGATTCCCGCGATCGTTTCGAATTCAACAGCGAGTTTCAACACGACAGAAACATCAGACATCACCACGAAGAGCCCCACGACGAGTTCGACGACGAGTAGCCCCACGACGACTAAGCTATCGTCGCTGTTGACAGACACGAGGCCGATAGAGATTGATATGATAAAAAAATCTCTGCCGTCGGTTCAAACAACCAAGAGACCTGAGGTGAACGATATAGGCACGACGACTAAGCCACAATCGTTGTTGATAGACACGAGTCCCGTAACGAGTAAGATGATGGAAAAACCTCTTCCGTTGGTTCAAACAACCAGGAGACCTGAGGTGAACAATGTAGGCGCGACGACTAAGCTGCCACCGCTGTTGATAGACACGAGTCTCCTAGCGAGTAAAATAATAGAAAAACCCCTGCCGTTAGTTCAAACAACCAGGAGACCTGAGATGAACAATGTAAGCACGACGACCAAGCCACCGCTGCTGATAGACACGAGTAACCTAGCGAATAGTATGACAAAAAAACCTCTGCCGTTAGTTCAAACAATCAGGAGCCCTGAGCTGAGCAGTACGGGCACGACGAAGAAGTTGATCGCGAACGAAACGACGAATAAGTTCGTGATCAAAATAGAAGACAAGTCGATGAGCAGTTTGGCAAAACAGCCCTCAGTGAGCAGCACGACGAAGAAGCCAGTGTCGAACAGCACTCCGAGAAAGCCGGAGCTGCCGAAGAGGCCTATGATAATGAAGAAACCGATGTTTATAATGAAGAGAATGGAGTTGAACAACGCGCCGAAAAAGTCGATAGCGAGCAGCACGACGCAGAATCCGACGACGAGCAGCACGACGTCGAAGAGAACGATGAAGTTCTCGAAACTCCGAAGCACGCATTCTAGAAAGCCGAGTAACACTTGATATTTTATTGATTGATCAAATGATTTTTTGTTTAGATGCAACTTGGCATTATATAGTCTTATTGTTTTATATATATACTAATATAATATTTGAGTGATTTGTGAGCATGTTTTACGCATAAAGAATCAAATAGTTGCGTGCGTGCGTGCGTGTGTTGTGCGTGTGTATGTAGAAATATATTCATATTTTGTTTACAGAAATAGCCACTTGAAAGTAAAATAATTAATCTATGCGTCAAAAAGTCGAATATCACAGATATATAGTTTATACGCTCATGAAAGTGTTGCTGGCACATTTACAGGTTTTACAAAGCGATGTTCAAATATTTAAAATATCTTTTTATCTTTCATCAATATTTTACATGTAAAATATTGATGAAAGATATTCTACACTATGTTTATTTTGTAGGAAATTACAAAAAGTACTTGGAAAGGATTGAAACAAGAATTATATATTTGATAACTGGATAACTTACGAAAAAGAGAAATAAAGAAAAGAGATAATGTTGAACTTACGTATTTGAACATGGATCTGATAACGATGAAAGTAATAAGTAACGGAATAAAAAAGGCTGTTATTGCGTTATTGTTGCAATCACGTATATTCCACACGAAACAACGTTCTGTGCTCCATTGAGCATGTTCACATGGAACTACAGACGTCCATTTAGACGTTACGTGGGTTATTTATGTGTGGGTTATTTATCTTATCATATTGTTTATTAACGCGCGAAGTACCTCAAGATTAGTCTCGTTCCTTGTATTTATGAATATTTTGAGAAAAAAAATCTACGTATTTTGCTTGAAGATGGAAAATAAGGATTACTTTGTTATCCATGCATCGATATCTCGACATCTTTATTGAGAAATAAAATTTGTGCGTGAAAATAGTCGAATTTATACGTAAAAAAAAAAAGCATAGCCATAGTTATGTGAGTCATCACTTAAATAATACATATATATATATACGTACATATGCATATTTTTTAAGTTATCTTTTATGTGACTCCGTTACGTTATGTGTGTGACTTACCTAACAATGTTAACAATCATTCTTTCGAAACTGTATTTGGTTCTTGAGATATGTGTGTATGTTGTACGTTATACCTATTGTATCATTTGTACATGTTGTACACATAGAAATAAAAAAATATCTAAAATTTCTGTTACCACGGAATGCGCTTCTATCTTCTGTTTATAATTTTTTACAATTTACGGTAAGTGTGCAAATAACGTTTCACAGTTAGTTAATTGTAATTTTGCACTTTCATTGTGGTAAGTTACGATTTGCGTGACGAATAGGAAAGTAATACACATGAACAATATATTATTATTGTTAAACTCTAATTACAAGAATTCGCTCTAGACATCACGTGCAGTAGGTATTAGAAAGTTTTGATGTGTGTTTTAGATACACTTTATGATATAATTTAACGTTAAATATATGAGCATTTATTATTAACGCGGGAAAGTAAAAATAAAAGATAAACATTTTAAAAATTACGAGAGATATGCAAGTCGTTCGGCTAATCAAAAGTTGGTTGTTAAAAGTTTGACAAATGCGAAAAGTAAGTCGATTATTCAAAGAAAAGAGGATTATTTGATATCATCTGGAGACTAAACTGGTTTGCGTAAAAGCTTGCACGACTAAAAGAAAAACGTAAGGCAGGTAGGTTTCTTCGTTTTTATTTCTATCGAGACGCATCGAGCGTATCGATGGAATCGAAAAAAAAAAAGACAAAAAGCGACAAGATGGAAGAAACATGAGAAATAAAACCGATGCACTTTCCAACCCACGGACCCTCGCACTCTGATCGCCGAACGTCGGTTTTCCACCAGCTGGAGAATAATAACGTGGCCGTGAAATTAACGTAGCCAGTGATTATATGATCACGATTCTTGTCGAGAGGCGGTCACGCCGCGCCGGCGATCTGTTTCTTTTATTTCCTCGGCCAAGAATTGACGCTCGGAAAATGCGCGCGTATCGCATCGTTAATTACAGAAGAATGCGTGTACCTACATACAACGCGTGTATAAACAGACGGCATTTTTTGTTGTGCTTTCCAGCACTAAACCAATTTCGCTTTTAATTGCCGTATATGTACTGCATTCGATTATACGGAATGATTTGCGCGGTGCGTCTTCGAAAAGAAAATTGCGCATTTTCTTGAAGTTTTCTTTTCCCTCCGAATTTGATTCGCGAAAGTTCACGGTCGTTTTTTTTTGCATTTATACAAGTCTGAAGAAAAACAAGTAACGATATCTCAATTAATTAATTTTGAAAGTGTATGTTTGCACTAGCAAACGCGCTCTTATTTACAGATGCCGAAAAATACTCCGACTATTATTACTTCTCTCGGTTTTTTTTACAAATTATTAAACATAATTTTTTTTTAAATCCGAGATAGAGAATTGGAAATTAAACTTATATAGTACGTAATAATAATAATAATAATACTTTATATTTTCTTGTATCACGCCGGCGTGACAAAATATTTAGGGATTTCTTGCACCTAGAAAAAAAATTCCTCTTTCTCCACCAGCTTGGAAAAATGTGTTTTGCGCTATTGTGCAGTGATAATCACAGTGATAGCGTTACATGGGCGGAGTTTCGCGGAATACTTGTAGTGATGTTTATGATGCTTCGCTAGAGAGAGAGGTGGTTGCCGGGTTGCGCTATATAAATTCAGTGCGCATTATAGTTGCGCACAGAAGATATTCTTCAATTGTCTAAAGCGCTTCGAGAAAAACTCTCGCGGAACCAAACAAAGCTCTTCCACGATGAACAGCAAGTTCCTGGTGAGATGTTTTCGCTGTATCACGCGTTAAAATTTACTGTGTAATTACACATTTACATTCGGAGTTTAATTAACTTTTATCAGTTTTTTTATCAGTGTGTAATAAGCTTAAATTCTAATTGGATTATTCGGTTTTACCTTATTTTTCGAGAAAAGTGGTACATTTCGCGCGACAACTAGAGTATGTAGACTAATGTGTTATTTTTCTGTTGCAGTACAGTATCTTGTTTGTAATAATTCTTGTGTTGTTGCATCAATCAGTCGAATCGTAAGTATTTAGGTAAAAACATATAGCAGTGTATTTGTTCAGCAAACTAGTTAAATATATGAATTATTGTTATTATATTTAGGATGTGTCTGGAACTTTTTAAAAGTATAAAAATAAATTAATTTAGTTAAAACAAGAAACTCAAGTATTATTTTGCAATATTTATTAAATTATTCATTGATTAATGTGAATCAAATGACTTACTTTATCTTCACATTCGGTTATGTCAAAAGTTTTACACATCCTATAATATGAATTATTTTACAAAATATAATCTTTAATTTTTAATGTTATTCTTTTAGGAAGAAGGTGGTAATACACGTTCCTTATACAGTGAAGAATGTGAAACACACCCACACAATCTACAAGATAATTCCTCATCACCATCATCGTGAATCCAAACACGAAGATGAAGACGAACACTACGACAGTTATAAAAAGCGATAACGCGTGTACTTTTATAGATTAGAATTGTAGCAATAATTGTAGCAATTCACGAGAAATAAGTCCGAAAAAAGAGCAGTCACTAGATTGTCATTATGAGCACTTAGATACATTTACTGACACTTCTATATTATGTAATATAACATGTGATATTATTATTTTTATAGAAATAAATAATATGTAAATATAAAATTACGTTATACTGTTTTTTTCCATCATGCGTGTAAGACTAATTCTTAAAATAATTGACGTATCTTTTTAATGTTGCAAATGTAGAGAAAATCGATTATAAAGAAAAAAATATTGATTTTTTGATATTAAAAAAAAGAAAATAAATATCCTTGTAATTAAAATATATATAAACCTGACATAAATTTTACAAATGTTTCCATTTCAATTTTTGCGCACAAGTTTTAGTTACAAATTCTAATTGAAGTAAATCAGTTAGTAATAGTTCTTTAAATATATATCTGTTTTATGTAATAGTTTCAATGTTTTTCTAGCTTAAAACTAATTTATTTACGACCGACCGTGTAATAGTCTTTTCGTTCAAACTTATTAGATACATAGTTTGAATCCCACTTCTATTCTGGCCTTTTTAGAACCTCAGATCTTCTCAGCCTCAAATTATCGACTAAAAATAAACCACAACGAGATTACAACACTGCATTTGTAGAAATCAGGTTGAACGATCTGCAAACAGATGATTTGCCAACAAAAATCATCGATTTATTGGATTCCGAACGCTGCATTAAAGCGAGTCATTAAAAACAAGAAGAAAAAGAGCGATCAATATCGGTTTTTCAGCATCAGTTCTCTGAAACAACAAATGTCAAAGGAAGAATCTCTTTAATAAAAACAAATAATAAATAAAAGAAAAAAACTGCAATTTCTCCGCGACACTGAACTTGGTCGTATCTTTATGGTTTATTGACTCTGTAATTTCTAAAGCGTTATCCGAGTTAAACCTGATCGCCAGATGAAGCGCGTCACCGGAAGAACAGCGAAAGTGATCATTGACCGTGAACCGCATCACTGCGCTATCGTTCCACGAGATTCGCTTCGATGAAACGAAGATGGCATATAAACGGCAAATCGTCGGGAGCGCGATGTCAAACCGCGATTGACCGCCGATAATCGCGTTTGTCGCCGAGAGAACAATTGAGAGAACATGGTAATTATTAGAAAAACAATTGACGAAGTGACAAAAGCGTCCGCGTGTGCAGACGAGAGATGATTTCTCTCAAAAGGCGGTGATGATTATCTTACATTATTCTTGACATGAGTGAAAGCTTCGAACACGTAAAATCAATACGCGTGATTCTGATTGAATGCGCGAGATTCCGAAACGTATCGTATTCTCTGCATGGCTGCTCCGAGTGGTTAGCGATTCGATTATTACTCGTTTGAGTCATGCGAGTCGTGAGCATCGCTTTCTGCAGATGCAATTCAAATCGGCGAGAGAACAACAACGAAATCGTGATCGGCGGCAATAAAAAATATCGTCGACTAATTCACACGCACGTTACGGATAAAGTATGTAAACGATTTTGTGTTTCAGAGACTAGCTGTCGGTCTGTTTCTCATTCTGTGGAACGAGGTGTTGAACAGCGGAAGCGCCAGCGAGGAGCATCAGTAAGTGCATATTGCAACACGAAGTGCTGAGTGTTTAATTAAATTCATCTGCTTCGCGGGTTGCACGAAGCACAGCGTGCAGCCGCTTTCGTGAAAAGACGTTTGGCACCAAATGTGGTCACAGAGATTTTTTTTTACGCTTTCTCGTAACGAAAATCACAGTGAGCAATCTCACTCTCGTTCTCACTGTTGTTTGTCAAATTAAAATAATATATGCGACTCTTCTTCGCGTTTACGAAGTCGCGTTTGCTCGAGGATAATTAATCCAGCACTCCGTTGTGCTTGTTACTTCTATCACGCTCGTGACGTTTATCGCTCCGCTTTACTACCGACGTGTACACCATTAATCAAATTCTAAAGCAATACCAAGATATATTCGCCAATAAGAGCTCGTATGTATCTTGATCAACAGTTTTGAGATCGCTGATAAAAATGTATGTGCAGATACGCAAAAAACGGGAAATAAATTTTATTTTCGCACATAAAACTAAACGCGCCGCGACAAAAATTCATAGAATCATTTCAGATAGCGTAGTTTCTGTTACTTGTTACGCGAAAATAAAGTTTATTTCTCGTTTTCTGCATTCGCGCAGTTTTATCAGCCATCTCGAACTTTTGACCGGTAACTTCTCTTCGTCGGATTTCAAACTTGCTTTTTTTCCCATTTTTATGTTCTTAATGTCCCATGTTAATGTTCTTTAACAGCGTGCACTTCAAGATTCACGTGCCGGAGATTATAAATCATAAGATTCACACGAAAACGGTGTTCATACACGTGCACAAGCCGGAACTTTCGGTGCCGAAGAAGAAGAAACCCAAGCACAAGGAAGACGCGCCGAAAAAGACGTACCACAAAGAATCGCATCACGACTGGAGTTCCTGGAGCGCTTACGATTACAACAATAATCACGACGAGGATTCGGGCAATGATCTGTCCGAGGGTTACAGGAACGACGACGCGGCAAACAAAGAGATGGCTCATAAGAAAGGGAAAACAGGGCGACATGATTGGATATTCGTATCCTCCGCAGTACTCGGTGCGGGAGAATGTCAAAGAAACGGATGAGAATGACGTAGAACCTTATGTGCACATGTACGAGGAGGGTTATCACAAAGGAGGTGAGTCCGCGATCGGACACACTTTTTCGAACGATGTGACAAAATTCTACGATAACAAACACGAGGAAGGCGGTCACTCCGTTGAGGACTATAAAAATGAAAAAAATGAATCGAAAGAAAAAACACACGCCGGTCGTTACTTCGTCGACGATTCGGATTATCAACACAAGAATAACAAGTACGAGGCGAAGAAGCGCATGTTTTCGAAAAAGTTATTATAAAAAAAAATATATTAGATGTATGTGCGAAGAGAGAGAGAAGTGCCAATATTAAATATTAACTTTTTGTTCTTCAATAATAATTTTGTTGAGTTTTTGTTTTATTTTTGTCTTTACAAAAAAAGAGTTGTCGATCTTCTTCTTTGCTATTCTATTGTGT
>QVOA01015105.1:0-20749 GCA_014825685.1 Pseudomyrmex cubaensis
GAAGTACATCAGGTTAATTGAAACTTAACGCGACCATTACAGCTTATTCTTGATGGTAATAAAAAATAAACTAGAAGTAACCGTTAAGAAACGAAAAAACCGACGACATCTTTGGAAACTAAAACAGCACACTGATGAGTTGAACATTATTTTTCTCCGATAATAGTGTCCCATATAAATGTAATTATTGGTAATTTGTGTGAGTATATGTGTGTGTGTGTGTGTGAAGAATTTCTTTGAAAATACAAACACAAGTAACGGCTGCCGGAGAAGTATTCATTAAGAGAGAAATATTCATTCTCTAACTGCGACGATATTATTTATTCTGACAGCAGAATTGATTGCCCAACCGAGTTTTCTTCTCGTGCGCGACGCGCTTGAAGGCAAGGCCTATACGAGAGAGCAAACGGTCGTTTTCCCGTCACATTTTTTTTTTCCGACGCGGTCAGCGTAATGTCGATTGCAGGGCGGCACGAGAATCGGAACGATATCCATTCGGAACGCTTTCTTTTTTTTTTGTTTTACGTCCTTTTTCGCCGCGCTATAAAAGAAACGCGCGCCCCGGAACCGTAAAGGGAGACGAATAATCGTGCATTCTCATCAGCAGCATTCGAAAGATCCACCGTCACCAGGCGGTGCTTGAGTGCTTGAGAGAGTGGGTGGGTTCTCCCGGTTCTCTCGGAATAGAAAATGGCGTATCGCAGTTTCATTTGTCAGTAGTGACGATCCATCCATCTGAGCCACGCTTCCTCTGGAAAAGAGAAAAGCTCTCGTCTCTCTCTTTTTGTGGCAGGAAAACTTTCGAGAAGATTTAATTAAAAAAAAAAAAAAAAAATTGAAAAATAGCAACAGCGGTGTCTGATAAACACGTGCTCTGGGGCAAATTTTAAAAGTACGTTATCTCGAGCAAACTTTTCGGGGGTTGTCGCTATACACGTGCCGAATATCGAACGTGACTGTTGAAAACATATTCTCTCTCTACTATTGAATGCTCTTGTGCCTTGTTCTTTTCGATATATCGCTCGGATCGTCACATCGATCTGTGTGTACGCTTTTGCTGAGCACTTCGTCGAACAGAGTCTTAGGATTGTGTGTAATATATCGAGAGAAAGGAAGGAAGAGAGAGAGAGACAGAGACAGAGAGAGAACATATACGCGAGAGTTACGCCGGAGTGAGCAAACTTCGTAATGCTGTTCTGCAAATAATGCCGTGTGCCACCAACATAGAGTAGCACAGAAGAAGAATACGAAATGATAAAACAAACGACGGAGAGAGAGACAAAGCGAGATAAAATAAACGCAATTTAAAATCAACTTTAAAGTTTATATAATTCGCGTAATTTTGTAATTATATTTGTTACACTTGAAATCTGTTCTCTCTTTTCTCTATCTCTCTTTCTCTCTCTCTTTCTGTCTATATATAGAATCATAAATAGATATTTACATCGTACGATTCGCGCGATTGTATCATTCTCCGCTTGTTTCTCATGTACATGCAAATTGCATCTACCTATGCGCGAGTTACGCTCGTGAATTATTTCATTTTGCGATATGTTCTCACATTCTGTTCGCGTTCACACCGCGAATATTTCCGCGAGATAACAACATTTCAGTACAAAATCATATTTTCAGAATAATAGTATCTACCTAGCTGTTCGCGCGTTACTACGTGCTATATGAATTCGATTAATTTCCCGAGTACAACCGAACGTAAGATCGTATTTGAGATACGTGTATTTCAGTATTTAAACACCTTCCTTTCGGATGGCATTTTAGTCGAGTCGATACATTTTAACGCGTAGGAAACTCAGCGTTGTACTGATTGCACGGACTCTCGTGATTGCGCTTCCGCAATTATATTCTCTCTTCGCGCAAATAGAGCGAAGTAGCTCATGCGAACGCGAAATCGGTGTATACTAGTTGTCGAATTCCTTTATGCGTCGCAGCTTGATCATTTCCATTTCGAAGGACGCGAAATCACGGGAGAGATGATGGGACATTGCGATGAAGTCCGCCGGAATTGCGCGCGCGACGACCGACTGAGATTACGAGAGAGCGCGGCAGTTAGGGTGATAGTGGATCGCGTTAAATCGTCCCGTGTGATCCTTGACACGGATGCTGAATGCCTCGCAATTTGTCGCGCACGGTCCGCTTAACTTATTGGACATTTAAATACATTGTCGGAAGTTAACCATTTCGCTACGCGCTTCGTGGCTGCTCGTATACATAATCGTTCAACTTGTATAGAATCTCTCGTGTTAAGCGTCACATAATTCCGCATTTCGAGTTTATTTAATTCTGTCTCTGATCGCAGATGTGGTGAAGAATTAAATATGTTGCACATTTTGAGATGACGCGAACTTGTTCGCGTGCGGTAATCACGCGTCCGAAAGAAAGGCAATATATTTAAAGCAATAAGAACACACGACTGCTCTGATGGATTGCCATTTGATCGCTTCAATTTGACGTAGTTCTCTCCTAAGCTCTCTTTAATCCGTTAATAAAGATATATAGTGGTCATCCGGACGAACGACCGGTTTCCTCTTAAAGACTGAATCCAATAGAGATCAGGAGTTGGGTGTAATTGGATCGTATGAAATTGTTAGTTGTACAGGAATTTGAAATGGATTTAACCCTTCGCATGGATCTCCCAGATCTATTCAAAAATTTCAAACCGTCTCTAGCAAAAATTAATCTCTTTTTAACGCCTATATCTTTGAAACTATTAAAGATTTTTTAAAATTTGTTTTTTGATCGACGCGGAATCCTTCAAATTTTCGATTCAAAAAAACAAAATTGAAAAAATATTGATCTGTCGCGGAGATATCGATTTTAAAGTCGCGTGGGTCTCACAGACCCAGTCTGTATTTTAACTAGTAGGTCGTTCTTGAAATCTGTATGCGAAAAGAGGCGATTGTTTATATTTTTTAAGAACTTTGTAAGATATAGAACACAGTCAGACAAATCTTTAATTATATAAATCGAAAAAACAAATTTTTCTAAATTTTACATATTTCAATTTGTTTTCGTTTGTTCGCATTTTATAAGAGCATGTTTTTCTTGCTTATTTTTATATGATTTCAAACGAAACCACAAAACGATATCAAAATATCACTGACTTTTCCTTTTCAAAAATCACACATTTTATAGCATCTTTATAAATTTATAATACGATAAATGATTTTGCGTAGGCAATTTTACCTTTCCGATCTTCGAGGAATTTTTTGTTTGTCGATAAGCCAGTATCTTCATCGATTCCGTGTGCACGCTATTGATAGGTTCGGGTTCCGTTACTGATTTCACAGGTTGCCGGATGCGTTTTCACGGTAGAGCTACGGCTCGGGCGCTACAAAGCGATTGATAACGGACGCACGAAACGGCGCGGCCTATTGAAGTGCCCGTTGTGTGAGTCGCGCGCTACGTTGCGACTCGGAACGTCATAAAGGAACTCTCCTCCTCGCTCTCGCCTCGCTCGCGCCTTCAATCATGTAAGTCGACGTGATGTAAACGTGTTCACGTGAAGGAATCAATAGCGTATTGCGTATATCGGCTTGTGTGTGCAAAAGAGAATAAACAGGCCAGGTTGCGGAAACCGAACAAAAAGAATTTATATAATCAGAGAAATATTGAATTATCTTCGCGAAGAAGAGAAAAAAGAACTCGAAGATTGTGGACCGGTGAGGAAGATTACAAACTTGAACTGTAAAATACGCTCGATTTTGGTGTTAAAAATATATAAAAAACATTTTTATAATCTTTGAGAAATTACAAAAACAAATGTTTCGCTCTCTTTCTCTCTCTCTCTCTCTCTCTCTCTCTCTCTATGTATCATTAATCGCTCGGATACATATAATTAATTTTCTAATAAAAAACCTGTGTTACGTTTGGCCGATGCAAAAAGTTACTACATTGCGTGTTTAATTCAAATCGCACAACATACAAATAAACACACAACACTGTAAACTTGCGTGCGTGCGCGCAAGCGTACTTGGCGAACGTGAATTTTTTAATGTTTGAAACAAGCTCTTACATGTAAACAATTCATATAATTTTATTTATACTCGAAACTCTTCATTAACGCGCCACGTTTTATTTGCGTGGTTTTACGGCCACGTTACGTTCATTTAAACGTAAAATAAAAGACCGCCGAAAATTAGTTTAACATCCCGGCGGAAGGTTATCATGGGTAAATCGTTTACGAGTCGGAACTTAGTTGCCGTCCTAATGCACTCAATTACCACGAGGAGAACTACCCATCCGAAACTATCAAACGCGATCTACGAACATTTGGCTTGCGAGTAATTTAAGGACGATATAAACGATCCTTCCTCACGCTGACTGGTCGATATGTTACCAAGAATGAGATTACACACAGGAGAAAACCAAGGCCACTTCCGCATGAACTGTGCTGCGTATTAATGTATCGCAGTTTCCGAGACCAGTTTCGCGTGTCAGCTTTTTGATGCGTCTGTATATGATCCTTCACATACGTGTGTGTGTGCGCGTGTGTTTGTTCATGTGTGCAATCTGCATTAGCAAGATGAAAGGTCGCGAAAACTGAAAAACATGCAGAATACTCCACATACGTATATATATATAATACGCGGAGTCAGAACTCCAGACGAGCTCTTGCGGATGATTCAAGAGGATGTCTTGTACGTTTTCAGTGCGCTATCTTTATTTAAATTATTTTATTTTTAGAATTTTTTAATTTTGAACTTTATTAATTTTTTATCATCTCTCTGTCACGAATTCGAGCCATTAATGTAACACGAAAATTTATAAGAAGGAAAAAACCAGAGAGCCTGTGGTCCAGGTTAGAGGTGAACGTTCAAATGTGACATAAAACGCAGTGTATTCCGAACGTTTCGATCAATATTTATTGGTAATCATCTTCACTACTGTTTACAATATATAAAAGTAAATAAAATTCTTATTATATGTGTATTTTACTTGTCTTTCTTTCTAACGGATATTTTTCATATTTTTATTTACTTTTATATATTGTAACAGTGTTGAAGATAATCATCAATAAATATTAATATCAATAAATAATATCAATTAATATCAATAAATATCAATAAATAATATCTATAATATAAATATCAATTAATATCAATAAATAATATCAATAAATATGTCACATTTGAACGTTCACCTCTAACCTGGACACAGGCTCTCTGGTTTTTTCCTTCTTATAATTTGTTTCTTCGAGCCTTTATTATAAATTAACGAAAATGTATGTATTTTATTTTTATATACATATATATAAAGAGAGAGAGAGAGAAGGAGAGAGAGAAAAAATAAAAAATCTACTTTTGACATATTATAAAATCGCAATAAACTTCAGAACAAATTTCTCATATTAATGTGTTTGATGTGTGTATTCGAAAAGGTATTCTGAATGTATACATACTGATTTTCCGTTTGAATATTCTCTTGTATTACACACATAAAATAAAATTTAGGAGTTTGATTGACTTAAATCTCAGCTAGGTTATCTCGGCTAAGTTTTTATCATGTTACGATGTAGTCGATAACAACAATAACAAAAAATAGAGACCAGTCGACCGTCTTTTTGGGATAAAATTGGCAGAATGTGCTTCGACAAATCGCCTTTTATTGGATTTGGTGACGCGTGATGACGGCTTGTTTTTGGCACGAACTTTCTTCGTGACGGCAGCGTTTGCCGATATCAAGCGAAATATTATACAAGTGTAGGGAGAAACAAGTGGACAGCTCTCTCTCTCTCTCTCTCGTTCGCAGGGACCGATAACCAGATGATAAACCGGCTTTTATCCGTTAAATCCATTAACACTGCTGACGGTTAATCGGTTTCCGTGGCGCCGTATTGACGGGCGAGCTCGGATTTACAGCGAGGAGGGTCCGAACCGTATATATTTGCACGAAATTCCTAGAATACTCCAAATTCCTATCGTTTACCGTTTAAATTTTCGACAGAGAATCGAGATGTGTGTGTTGGTAACAAAAAATTATATACGTCAGAATATAAACAAGATACAAATTGGAAAAAAATCAAAAACGTTAATGATCGTTTGATTGTTCAATTCCGAAAAATATATTATCTTGCAATTATTTCGTAATCACGCGCGATCTGATTATAAAACTTACGATTTCAATTGGCAGATCGACGTGTAATATAATAATTCGTGATAGCAGTCGTCAAATCGAATTGCATTGCCAGTTGCAGCAGTAGTGCCACTGCGGCATTGATCAGACTACCGATTTCAGTAGAATTACTAAAGACATTGGTCAGACCAATTTCCTTCAAGTCTATCGACATCGTGCGGACCGAGAGAGATCTTCCTCTGTGGTTTCTCCATAGTTGCCAAATATGTCTGTAACTGTTAAACTATTCTTGGCTCGAATCCAGCTTTAGAGTAATGAAATGAAATTGACGCTATATATAGCATAGAGTTCTATTATTGAAGTATATTTCCAAGCTGTTGTAATTATTATACAATTATACATAAAATAGCTAGCACCTTGTTACATAATATATTTTATAGAACATATTTTGTATAACATAAATTCTAATAATAATAACATATTTTATGGAATAGTTGATATAGAATAGAAAATAATATGATCGCGCATTATAATTGTAAGATAAGATAATTTTTTTTTTTAAGATAATGCACTTAGTTACGTTTGTACAGAGTTGCATGTACAATCTAATATATTTTATATAACGTAAATTATATAACATATTTTATGGAATAGTTTGTATAAAATAGAAAATAATATGGTAGCGCATTATAATTGTAAGATCGTTTTTTTTTAGATAATGCATTTATTTACGTTTGTACAGAGTCGTATGTACAATCTAACTAATTGTATAACCAATTACTCTTAAATAAGCCATTTTTACTTTCAATCATTAAAAGGTTATATAAACTTAACTCGCGTTATCGTTTATTAAACGATCTACGAGTGCTTCAGAGAAAATATTTTAACGTCTAATATTTAATCAATCGAAACGTCCCTGTATCGTTATTAAGCGTCACGAGCCAGCCAGCGTATTGTATCGATCAGGTCGTATTATAAATTACCGAGCCTCGTGAAATTAAATATCATCTCGCGTATGTGCTGTCAGGAACATCGCGCGATGGACAACGGATTTGGCAGGCGTTCGCACAAGCGTGTTAACGGTCGTATAATACAACTTTGGCACCTGTGAGGGAGTAAAATTTTCGCAGTTGCTCGATGGCTCGATAATCGAAGAGAGAAATGCGAAAACTAGTAGAAGTATTGCGCCATATTCTGTAATCGTTTAACAGTAATTGCGCCCCATCTTTAAACACGATTTGTCTATCGCGATAATAAAGAATCTAATTATTCTTCATTTTTACTTTATAGTATCGTCGGAAATGCTAATTTAGTAACGGTAAATATTTATGCAGATCGCCTCTTAATATTACTCGTGAGAACCGGTAACTGGTTGGGTATAGTTTATGCCGTGTGTTTATACAAACGGGTTTTAAATTCTTGGTGCGAAACAATAACAGGAGTGACGGAGAGCGCCGAAGACAGGCATAATTACTCGCGAGCTTTAAACAAACACGCGCTACAGAGACTTTCTGATGTTCTCTATAATTAAATTCCGTTAAAAGCTGATCTAAATACAATTACAGATTTTCATCCCGTTATTTGCTATTTTTGGAACTTTATTCAAAAATATTTTCAACGGCACAAAAAAAATGTGTAAACATTTTTTGCGACTACAAAAACACTCGATAAAATTTTTATTAAGTCATAATCTTGCTAATTTTTGTGTGTATTCTTCTCGAAGTAATTTGCATGTAGGTATATAACAAAGTAACAATAGAAATTAGTTTTTGTAATACTTTATTTTTTATATAATATCACACATGACATATATACATATATGTATATATTTATATATATTTAAGAAAATTATAATATAAATAAGAAATATGAATAGGTCATAAGATTCCATTTTGCAGGATGTTATGCCGAAATATGCTTTTTTATATAATATAATATAATATAAATGTTACTTTGAGATCTCTGAGTTTCTGAAGAAGATGCTTATTTTACTTTCGAAATATGTCTCCGTGTTACCTTTCGATTATTCTTCATGCTTTATGCATGAAGAATTACAAGGGTGAATTTTGAGAGTCTCGATAAGTAGGCACTCGAGAATCGAAGAGTTTCTATTCGTGTTCGTCGGCGCGTTTGAAAAATTCTGCTGTCGTCTTTCAGCAGACGCGTCAAGGATGGCCGTGAAAGTCAAATAAAAGGGAGCGAAATTATGGATCGACACCTCCGCGCTAAAGCGAAGTCAAACTTCGAGGTCTTCCTCGCGTCGAGAGAAGTTTAACGCCGTGTCAAAATATCCGGGGTTTCGATTTTCGCACCTCGCACGAAAAAAAAACTCTCATCGTTACATGATATCTTGATGAAAGGGAACGGCCCGTTTCTCTAACGCACGCTTTTTATGTCTTCGCGATGACGCTTTTGAAGCTTTATCGGTACTTGAAAGGCATCAAAGAGTTATATCAAAGTCAAAAGTTAATCTTATTTCCCTATATCCTCAATATTTTAATCTTTATCTCTGCTTTTTGAATATCACAGCTTTTAATCTTTTCAAAAAAAAAAAGGTTTTATTTCGACAAGCCAATATTTTTTATATTACCGCGCAGTATTTGTAACATGTACGTAGATATTGCGCAACGAAGAAGTCGGAAATAGAAGAGAACGCTCTTAAAACAAAAGATTAAAAATTGCATAAATAATAATTATTAAAAAGCACTTAATACATTAACGTCTCAACAATTTATATCCAAACATTTCTCCGACAGTTTATAGCGCCGAAAAGTTTCGTAATTAAAAAATAAAGACGATATAGTAAAGAAGATATTTGTTAATCTCTCATAATGAATGTGTAATATCATGCACGTCTAAAGACAGTCTCTTCAGTCGTAGAGACACACATTTACCACACAGTTGTGCCCCTCGTAGAGAGAGAGAGAAGAGAAAAGAAGAGAGCGAGCAGCATTAATTAAAACCGCCGAGCGTGTGGGGGGCGGGCGCCGATCTGCTATCGCCTTTTCGCGTCCCTGTACCGCTTTTACCGGGGCGCAAACAGTGCTGTTGCTATCAACAGCTCTGCCTGCTGTGTGTGCTCGCTCTATCATATACCCTTCGTCTTTCACCCCCGTGCCATATCTGTCGTTCGACGCCTGTATCTATCGCACTCGCGCGCGCGTTACAAAGTGCAATGTCTACCGACATTTACAATAAACTGCGCCGCGTTGCTTATTTTTTTTTCTGCTGATTTCGGCAGAAAATCGAAATCCAGAGAGAGAAACAGACGCAAAATTTCTCGTTGAAAATGTCTATTTACATCGGTAATTCCGTTCTTTGTGTGCGTTATTTTGTATTTCACAAATTCGAACTGGTCCGTATCAAATTTACCAAAGCATCAATTTCCTATAGCTTCAATTAGAGACATAAAATATAGTTTTGCCTCATATATATACATACATATATACAAATGATTACATACACATCATGATATTACGGAGGAACGTATATTGCGGAGTTCTACTTGACACTACACATGTTTCAGTGTTTACTTAAGTGCTCTCTCTTTCAGTACAGTTTAACGTACTATAACAAGTATAAATCCCGAATATGATTCAATATTTATATAAACAGTAGTGCTTGGCTGTTAGTTCAGATAACAATTATTATCTTCAACACACCGTCTTCTTTCTCGCGGAAAGGCGGGAGAGGCGTTGGGAGGCGTGTTTATGCAAAAAGCTACACAATCCGCGCCGGATTAATGTCGGGAGCGATTACTCAACGGGGGTATTCGCTTTAACCGCCATAAGCCGATGTCTATAAATCGCGTGTAATCTCCGCGCTCATATCGCAGTATCTGTGTTTAAATCCCACCCCCGTCTCGGACAATGCGCCAAACGGAGAACGAGACGGTTCTTTCTTTTTTTTTTTAGTAATTTGCGTGTAGAAAATTCGGATGCGTTTGCGCATCGGTTAACGTTATCCCTCCCAAGAAGAGACAAAAGGGTTTTTCTTAACGTGTTGTTTTAAATTGTTCTTCGTTAACGCGTGGTAAAAATTGTTCGAGAACACTCGGCGATATACTTTACCGAGCACTTGTCGAATTTATCCCGATTAACGAGATCGCGTTTAATGCACTTGACGCGGAGTGCTTTGGGAAACAAGCGCGTATATACAGAATATGCGCGCGGAACTGCAGTTTATCGGAGCAATAAAAAGTATTATGCAAACGCGGACGGAAAGCTCTTCGTTAACAAACTGCAGCTAAACTGTTTCCTCCCCCCGACATACTGGTCTGATATAACTTTGTTTCAACGACCACTTTGCTCTCGCACTTGTGAGAATACACCACCAGGTTGAATTTTCTACGTCGTGCGTCGGATTACAGCATCTCTTTTTCAGGTCATTTTAGCAATGAATAAGTTTAGCGTAAAACTTTGCAAGCAAACTAGAATTTTCCGCTAAAATCTTTATGAGATATTGTCGGCGGAAAGAAGAGAGAAAGAGAGAGAGAGAGAGAGAAAAGATTGTGCAACAATCATTTAAAATTCCATCCGTCAATCTGCGCGCGCTTCCAACGTATAGGAAATTAATTTTTGAAATCAACTAAAAATCCATTATGGTACCTACCGATAATTACCGCGCGGGAAAACGGGAAAATAAAGCATTATACTGGATATTGGATTCCAGCCAGAGAACGCCTAACGAGAACAGAGTCCTGAAATGTAGACACAAAAATTAATTACCTACCTCGACTAACTTTCGTCTGCTGAACGTGACGCGTATATATATATATGCATAATATCATCGATCGCGTGTGTAAAGTTTATTATACGCAACAGCAAAAGTGAGCTTGGATATGTTCACGTACGAAATAGCAGATCTGTTGACGACGCTTCGCATGTGGAACATTTCCAAGAGAGCGTATATCCGTCACGTCATTCCGTACCAGCATACGCGCGCATGGGCTTGGTCAGAAATGATACTATCTCCGCGCCGTGGTATCGCGCGCAGAAACGCACGTTTAAGCCACGACACACTTCGCCGGCAAGTTTGCGCGGTGTGTGCCTTTACTTTATACATATCACACGCCGAGACTATCTCTCGCAGAAGCGCGCGGCCACCTTAGTGCTTCAACTCCCAACCGGGCGCGCGCGCCGCTTGATTGCGCCGCTGTTTCCGTTACCGTGAATTGCAACAATAAACCGACTGCTCGAGCAGTTGCATGTATGTAACTGAATATTACTTAGATTAATGAGCGTTGGTTCTGGATTCAAGCGGGCGATTATATCCGCTAAGAATGTTCATTGTCTTGGAAATTCGATGGATTACGAGAAGCCGCTTACATATATAGGTGCGACATAATTTAATTTCCCGGACCGTGCAGTTCTCTCGGAGTGCTCGACGTAAAAAAAAAAGAAATTGAAAATATTCGAATTTTCGTCGTCATCTCTTTACAAACAAACAATACGCACGTGTGCGTACGTATATATATGTTTACAACAAATTTCTGTAATGAAAGACAACAATATCTGTTTGTTGTTTTTGTTCGCAAATATGAATGAACAAACGAACATAAATCGAGTCAATTAATAACGCGCGTGCATTTTGAGAGAAAGAGAAAACTCTCCTCGTTCTCGTTAGGTGAAATTATTTTGAAATTCAATATATTCAGCGCGCTTTGTGCTGCGCGTCCTTCGCCTAATCTGTTTATTACGGCGCGTAAATATTTTTCCGCATCCGCTCTTCTCACGTAGAACGCATCGCGCGCGAACAATATTTCATGGAAAATATACAGTTGGGAACGTATTATCCGACTCTCTGCAACAAGTCATTATCTTTACCGTGCAGATGGTCATTCAACATATTATTTCAGAATATCTATATCGCAGCTATTTGCATTTCAACCTAGTTATACACATATTTGTGCATATGTTGTTACATATTTGTTCGTCCCGCCCATTGTGTATATCGGAGATAGGTTATTATGAATACTAATTATATAGTATTACATAACAGCAAATATATTTTACCGGATTTTATTTAACAAGGTCGCGCGCGCGCGCGCACACGCACACACACACATTTAATGTAATATCGTTACTCCCTACTTAACCTACTCCCTACGTATAATTACATAAGTGTCACGTACGGGAATTTTCAGTTTATCATAGTGACGCTTGGAAAGTCATGTTCTTTATGGTCACCGAATATTAAAGAAAAATCTTCATAAAAAAGGTAAAAATTTGAAACCGAAAGACTCTCTTAACTAGGGAAACGTGAATTTGTAAACCTTTAAACTGCTCTCTTTTAAAATTTGCGTTTTAAAGTTACAAGATTATACGTAGGGAGTGACGATATATACTAATTATATATTACACGACGGCACAACTATATTTTACCGGATTTTATTTGAGAAGGGTGCACACACACACATTTATGCAAAAATAAATAAAAATAATCCGCGTAAATTTTCTTTCTTAAAAGATTCACGATAACGACTTGCATAGCTTCTCTTATTCGGACATCGCTTGAAATATTCACGGCATTCGATACAGACACAGAATGAGTTTCCGCTGAGGAAAAAACTATAACTCTCTCACAGACACACACGCGCGCGCGCGCAACTACACAGAGAATGTACAATATTACAGTTAAATATTTAGGAAGATAGAGGAAGGGAATAGGAACTGGGTAACTTTGAGCTACCTTAGGTAAACATCTTTTGATAGCTCCCGACGTGACCCGTGGGAGAAAGCGAGGGCAACAACACATCACTCGTGTTGATAATTCACAATGTATATACACAAACGGGACAATGTGCATTCACATCCCTTGCGGGACGAATCTCCCTGCTACAGTGACGCTACGCAAACGCGCCGTTAACGTAATCGAATTAGATGGACCTGTGCAATTGCTTGGCAAATTAGTGCATTCTCTCAACCCTTCCGGTGGTAAACACTTTGTTGCATTTATCGGCGTGCGTCCTGCGCAAACCTGCGCATTCACCCGGCAATGGTGTTCGCGGCGCAAGAGTCTCGTAGTAAAGAGTTTTAGTAGATGTACGTTCCGGAGAGGACCCGGCCGCACTAATTAAGCTTTATCCGAGCGAACCGCGAGCGCGTGACCAGCATGAATATGGGATTAGTCGGTCGAATGATGCTAATTTTATTTGTTCGTCCTGGAGTTTTACGTTGTTGGAATTCCTAATCTCTTCGCAGCTAAAAAATGTCGACAAATACACAAACGCTTCATTATATTAATTCTCGATTTATCTTTATATCTTGTTTTTTTTTTTTTTTTATCCGTTTATGCAAATATATATGTCCCCTCATTCGATTCATATCTTATTTTCTGTAATATTTGCCTTTTTTGCAAACACACACGCGCGTTCTTCTTCCTTAATGATGTTATCGACAATGCAACGGTATATATCTCACGTAGAATAGCATTTCGCGCGTAAAATTTTACAAAAACGTAATTTATCAAACGCGGTACATCGCGCTTTGGAGTCCAAAATCTACCCCATGTTGTTGATGCATTTTAACGATCAAGTGAGACATTTGTAAAACGGAAAATTTAAAAAGATGGAAAATTTAACGAGATGTCGCGACAAGATTTTAATTAATTAAATCTTATCGCGCGGGTTATCTCAAAGGGGAGCGAGTATTTAATTTTTCGGTTCTCAAGCATTCTCAAAGCTCTTTAATTCCGACGGAGTTTGTGTGAGCTCGGGCTTTTCAATTATTGACACGCTAATTAATCCCATCAGCTCGGCCGATCATTCGACCTGCGTTTGACGATGCGTAATGAATTCATTCGACTGGCTAAAGGCCAGTCTCGAACGAGCAAGTTAGGTTAATGCTAATGCCATCGAGTAAACAACGGAGATATAAAACGCGAATATTTCCATCGGTATATGGACAATCTTTTTTTTTTTTTTTTTTCACGGCGCGATATAAAGCCGGCGTGATCCTGCTCGATCATCCGTAATATACATATAGCGCTTGACGTTATACGAAGAATAATGTAACGAAGAGCGCTTGTAAACGTGATATTACAAGGCAAATGTTCCGAAGCTCGTCCGTTACTGCATATGCGAATTGTTATAACGACATTATTTTCGATCGATTATTTTCCGTTCAATGCGAAACATCTCATTTCGAACGCGGAATCTTTGGCTTTTATTACGCGCTCAGCTGTAAAAATCAGTTGGGAAACACGAGATGGATATTTTTCGAACGCGATATCCTCAAAGATTCGTCAATAGAGAACTGAAACGTGTGTTTTATGGAAATTTCTCTCGTATAAGAATACGAATATAGAACGTAACGTTATCGAATATGTTCGACGTGTTTTATGCGTCACGTTTTGTTCAACTATACGGCTGTGTATCATAATTCGCGATACGCGCTTTGGCGAGCAAGGAATTTAATATTCTAATGGGAAATGTTCCATATGTTGCTAACAGAATTATATGGAACTTTCGGTAGACGGTTCGTAACACTATTATCGTATAGCTGACCGCTATTAGAACGTTGTGTTGTAACTATACAAATTCTCTCGCATCAGCTTAAGGATTTAACGGAGACGAATTTACGACGAAATTGTTACTCGACACGCGAATTTACTCGGCCGTTTGTATATCGGTAGCTCTCATTACGCGATGTGTGTCGCGAAAGAAAATAGTTTTTTCTTTTCGACTAAAATGCGACTCGCGAAAATTAAAAAAAAAAAAAAAAATTTGATCCCAGAAATTGGAAAGTTCGATTTTGCTTCCGAGCAAGCAGAAAAACGAAAATTGCATCCTGACTATATTGTCAAGGGATATACCACACGTATGAGCAAAAAAATGTTTGAAGCACGCGAAGAATGTTCCGAGCAGATTTGCTCGCTTTGATCCGAAAATTGAGTAATCGGCCGCCGACCGGCAGGAATTCCGCGCGCGCTGTCAGACTTGCTCTCTCAACAAAGTCAAATTTCAGTTCCCCGAGCTTTATTGACAGCCGCGTTCGCGCCCGTGTTCTTTCCGCTTAGTTGCGCATCGCGCGAATACAAGCAAAACCGAGAAAGAGAGACTTATATATTATATATTTACGTTTACATATATGAATCGCGGGGGGGAATCCGATTCCGAACGCTTGCGATCGCAAATGGAAATCGCAAATCTCTCAATGCTCTCTCTGGTATAATCAGAGTATTATATATTTCCACGGTTAATTGCATCGCGCGTGAAACCGCGAAAGGTATATGTTTTGCGCGTGTAATTTACAAACGAAACAATATTTTCATTCTTAACTCGGATAAATTGACCAGATGACACACTTTGTTTTTTTTTTCAATTATATTTTAAATAAAATTTATATACATATTTTTCCTGGTTTTCACATTTTATTTTAAAATCATAGATCACTTTTCGTGCAAAAAAAAAGTGTAAAAAACGCGAAGAGATTTTTTTCTCGCTATACATGTGTGTGTGCGTTCGCCTCTTTCGCTCGGCGAATTATGAATTATTTGATATACGCGGTTAATTGCTCACTATTAATTTCATATCTCGTCTCTGGCTGCTGTTTCGATATTAACGGCCGCACTGTCGCCGCGTCCATCGCTCGTGTCTGAACACAGGATTTCGAAAGTTAACTAGCTTTTATATATATATAAGCTTTCCAATCAGCGATATTACACGTGACGTAGACAGTATTTTCATTATTTACGTAATTTACCGTGTATCAATGCTCTGCATCCAATAAAACATATAACGATGACAACATTGATAAAAAATCGTGAGATAAAAAAAAACTAAAAATAACACAAATTTTGCGCGAGCGTTGACACGTTGACACGTTGAATTTCATTGTGACTGCGTCGGATTTAAATAATAGTCGCGAACGTATCGTAACGGCGAGATTAATCTGTGCAACGCAGCTCCTTCGTGATGGCGGCAGTGTACACCTATAACATCGTGATTTCTATTAAGGTCGCGCTTGGCTGCAACATCAGTTAGCAAGTTGAGTGGTAGTCGAGCGAAAATCTTAATTAACCCTCACCAACGGTGAGTCTTTGTTTCTGCGCCGTTCCTGCCAATCGTCTCGAAAAACGACGCTTTTCCAAGAAAAGCGCCTACGCTTATCACATTTGACATTTAGCGCGATTGGAGGAAAATACATTCCCTCTCTTTTTCAATCCAATATTACTACTTTGCCTCTAATTGTGATTATTTGTTAAACACGTTACATATATTGAATTTTTGCCCTGGCGAGATTAATTATCGTCAGATTTAAGAGTGCGAAGTAGCTGTTAAAGTTACAAAAAAGGTAAAAAGATTACATAACTTTTTCAATTTCCGAGTCCGGGCGTGAACATATCTTTATTCAGAAAAGGTTTCCCGACAAGAAAAATAATATCGGATAGTTCTATAATTATGTTTTCCTATTATAAAACAGAAAGATATCTCGGTATGACTCGCGCAAAGTGGAAATGAAAGGGTTAATTAATAAGTAATTTACCCAGTCACTTCTCCCGCATTTCTCCGTGAAAGTTTTCCTTTGATCCTCTATTGGATGAGATACGTCTTCTGAATTTTTTTACCTTTGATCATGCTCAAGAGCGCGGTTTTCTTCGTCTTGTGTATGACTACACGTTGCCTCCGAACGAAGCTGTGAATTATTTATGGAATTCGGGTCGGGTAGGTAATGTCAGTTGGACTTGAAATGATCGCGTGGAGAGACTAATATTTAACGGAGCGTACGATCGCGATATTTTCCTCGAAATAACTCAATGTCTTCGCGATCCTGACATGTCGATTTAATTCAGCCCCAATAGATATGCGAATTTCATCGAATTTCTTTTTTTGTGACTTTCCTTTAATATTCTTCTAATCATTTTAAATTTATTCTTTCATTTATTATATAATATTTTTTCTACACAAATGAGAAACTTATCTCGTATCGAATATTGTTGTACATTGTTGTATTGTTCAGTTTGATTTTAAAATCAATTAAAAATATTATGGATGTTACGCTATTCGTTTTACTCTCCTAAAGTATGGCACGCGCGTGATATCTCTCTGGTGTCACTTAATTGAAAAACGACACTGAGACGCTCTAATTCGATTTATATCGGAAACAGATAATTCGCGCGCGCGCACATTTACTTCTGCTCTTATCGCGAGATACGATCCCAACGAAACCCCGAGTGATTTACTGTTGCATTACGTACGGCGGTGCATAGATCACTGTTACGATATTCTCTTCTTTTGTTCGCAACCTCTTGCGGCTATACTCGCCGTATCCCGCGCGTCAGCGTATGTACTATTGGCTGGGAGGTAACTTTCTCGTTTCCGGATGCGATTTATGTTCCCTTGCCGGGAATCGCCACGAGGTACAAGCGTCGTCGGCGATTTATTTACGAGTTCGCCGCGAGTTCGATTCCGGCTGCCACATCTGGATGACGCAGAATGTTCAGACATTAGATGCGCGATTTATGACGACGTGGCTCGTTCGCGAGTCGCGCATCTCCGTTCGACGATGGCGTTTCCGATGAGAACAGATTATTACGACTATGATCAAATCGGGAAGCGTCTGAGAGAAGAAAACCGGAAGGATGCTGCGAACAGGAAATTTTCCCATCTTTCCGGCACACGGGCTAAACGTCGCTGTGTAATTCAGTTCGCATCTGCGTCCGCTCCATTAAAATCTCATCGCGACATACGGAAGAGATTAAGACGTGAAGAATTTTATCGTTTCTCGTAAAATTCATAGGCGCGATTGCGCGGAACACGCACAACCGGAGGTTGTGTACGTATACTTCGTATACGAGTTATAACAGCACCGGAGATAAAATCGAAAACGATTTTGTATCAGAGCTGTCCAGAGTTTTCTTCCCCTCGTGTTTGACAGGTAGGAATCGATTGACATTTATGAAAGGAAGGCCATCTTCCGTCCTGACGTCACGCAATTCCCTCTGATGCAGTTTCCGGCCTCTACTTATAGCGTACAAATTCGCTTGACGCCTTGCGTGCAAGTGAACTTCTCGTGAATAATGCATGTAGAGAGAGAAGGAGTATCTCGACGATCGACGTTGACGCAAAATGCGTATGAGAGACGGAGAGTGATTGAAAGATTGAGGGAGAAAGAGAGAGAGAGAGCGGCGCGAAATGATAATCTACGATAAGATGATGCTCTCGGTATCATTTTGTCAATTGGTTGTGTATATTCGAGAGACTGATAAATGGGAAGATTGAAATTTAAATTTTACAACGCGATGAATATACGCGCCTCGTGAATATGTTTTCATAATTTGCGTCGAGTTTTATACGCAGAATTAATGACGGATTAACTCTAAATCACTTATGGAAATATCGTATAAATTTGCAATCTTTTTCACAGTACACACACACACACATATGTACTTATGTATATGTATGCATTTATATGTATGTGTTCTCTCTGGAAAGTATAAAAATAGCTTGAGTCATATACGTAATAAATTTCAGCGGGAAAAAAAATTGAGAGAAATGTTATTTTGCAGAAATGTTTTACGTGTGAGACTCGTCCATACATATTTACCTTGAAAAGAAAACAAAATTCTGGTAAATAATGATATGTTCCGACTAGGAAAATCTTAATTTTACGGCAGAATCTACATAAAAAAAATCTTTTCAATATTTTTCGGTTTCTAGAACTGCTGCAAAAATAATGTGTTTACACTCACTTGCTAACAAAAAATTTACTACTCTGTGCGCGCGTGTGTGTGTGTGTGTGAGCGGAACTTGATTTTTGGACCTGCTAATTGTTCTGTTATTTTCGTGCTATAAATAGCTACCTATCCTTGATTAAATTTCATAAAAGTCTTCTTGGTCCGCAGTGTGAAAAAAATAGAAAGCGAAGTCTTACCGGATGAATGAGTCGTTGATGACAAGTCGCTAGTCGCACTAATTGCGAGCTATTTTCTTGGCCCCACAACCGCGCCGGGCAATGCGGTTGCGTTGCCTTTAATTTACGACTATTGTCCGCGCCGTGTGTACTGGCATTTGTTCCTGATTCGGTATCGCATTATCGGTCGTGATATCACAATCGCGCAATCTCATCGCGCGTGGTGTCATAGAATATATAGGAGGAATCGTATATGCGTTTCGCAGACAAGCGACAATGCAAATTGGCTTATAGATCACCCATAACTGACTGTATCCGCGCGTCGCGCAATCGACATGAAATTGCGGATTTCGACGTTGCGTCTCTCGTTGTGCTTAGATTGAGTATATCGCAGTCGTACTGTGCGCAAATAATATCGTAATTACACGTGGGAGGCCTATACCTATATACACATATATATATCGAGTGGACGATTTGTGCAGGTCTAAACACTGTCGATAATTTTCGTAGATGCGTAGCGTGGCAAAATACGCTGGGTATTAATTCAGTGGTTGTCATCGCAACAAAACTTATGAAAATTTTTAATATTATATATATATATAGTTTTTATATGATGCAAAATATACTTTTATGCAAAAAATGATATAGTGACCTGTAAACTTTTATTTGTAAAATATTCTGATGGCTTTGCTCTCTCTCTCTCTCTCTCTCTTTCTTTCTTATAAAATCTAATCAAAGGTACTGAGTGCCGAAGGTAGGCACAAAATCGAAGGTTGAAAAGGCGCGAATTACGATTTTCCGATGCAATAAAATGCATATTGTAGCGAAATGGTTCTTGTATTGCGGCGTAGAAGCCGATCAGAAAGGATGTATTATATGAGTAATACGTGCAGCTCAGAAGACGTTCGGTTGTGATAAAAGAGCCTTCGCATATTTAACATGTTCTCTCACCTTTCTCACACAAAAAGGCCAGTACCTATTTTAAGCCAAATGTTTTCGTAGTCTTTGGTATTCTAGTTATCATTTTTTTGCCGGTTGTTAAAACTCTAAATGGTTTTTCGGATAGTTTGGCATCGTCACATGGTTTTTTTTTTTATTCGGTCTCGCATTTGCGTAGCATCGATATGATACATTCATCACGAGAACTGATTAATTCGAGATAACACGACCGGCGAAAAAAACTCTACTGTACGCCAGATACGTATAATATCGCACGTGCCAATCGATTGGAGAAACATACGTATCAAAACCCAAGCGGGATTTTGGAGCAAAATAGTTTACGAGCGGATTGTGTCACGTGCGCGACATATAAAAACTAGGTATATTCTTTTTTTTCTTTTTGCTCGCGTCAGCGTACTTCATATGAAAAACACGCGCGAAAACAACATCCGAATGCGGTCGCCGATGTGATTGATATTGGCATGTAATGAAATATTATTACTGCTTATCGCTACGTCGCACAGACCGTTTTCTGAATTTTGCTGTACGACAACTAAATAAATTTCGAATCTAAATAATTACTTAGTAAAGAGAAAAATTACTAATCACTTAGTAAAAATAAATAAATAAATAATAAAGAAATAGTTATTTTATGCTAAGAACAAACGGTCAGTAAGAACCGACGCAGGATGTTTTTGCGGAAAGAATGAATAAATATATATATATTTAAATTTTCTCAGTGTAAATTATACCACTGAATTTTAAATTTGAAATTTTCAAATGATGTGTGTCTTTGGGGCTGTTGGAACCAATATGCAGGGTGTTTTGCCAAAATAATATAATAAACTAGAAGTCCAAACGTTTCG
>QVOA01015106.1:0-36893 GCA_014825685.1 Pseudomyrmex cubaensis
CGATCCATTCAGATTTTCGAGTTCGAGATTTATTTTTTGGAAACTATATCCAACGAAATTGCAACGCCACTCTTATCGTTCTCTTTTTTTTTTTACGTTCAACACCCAGAAATCAGTAACGACGCGTTCATCTGTTTACTTCGCGTTACAACAAGACGATGTAAAAAAAAAACACGCACGCCAATTGTGCAACTTTCACATTGTCGCGATAATAACTCACATTCGTTCACATTCATCGGAAACAAAACAACGCGCGCGCGTATATATCGTGTACGAAATAATTGCGCTTCTCTCTCGACGATTTCTCGTCTTTTTTTTCTTTCTTTCTCTCTTTTACACGCACGTTTTACGTCGCCTTTTGTTTTCCGTTTGTTTCTCCTTGTGCACTCGATGACTGCACACTTCTCTCTCGCTTATCGGTCAGGTATCCGGGCACGGAGGAGGAGAGGCTAGACCGCGGTATCAAGAAGAAGGTACTCCGGACAGGTTGTCTCGCGCAACTGCGGCCGCCGCGGGCAGCAAATTGCCTGCTTCCGGGCCTCATTACATCACTCTGTTACTCTGTTAACGCTCGCCGGAAACCCCTCTGCCTACCTCGTCTAAACTCTCGTCTCTCCTGCATATATATGTGTGTGTATATATATATATATATACATATGTGTCTCATACACACACACACATACGCGCGCGCCGTTTAAACGCACCGTCGCGGACGCGACGTGACATAGGCGCGCGATCGCACGCGAGAGGGAGAAAAAGCCGGTCGAGATCTCCGGGAAGATCGCCTTTCGATCTGCGTTCTTTATGCGAATAACGTGCAAAATTGCGCGTTTTCAATCGAGCTCGGTTATGAAAATATCGCGTTTCTTTCAGGCGAGAGAAAGATTCGGTAATCTCTCGCGCGACGCGTGAAGAGAAACGGAAGAGGATCAAAGACGCTTTTTGACATTAGAATTGTAGGAATTGAGAAGAATCAATGTATGTAAATATACCAAGTCGGTTTGATGGAACATATGAATAATATTTGAGAATAATATCACAAATATGTTCTTCGCGTTGTCTCTTTACGACCTCACCGACGGCTCGGAGATCGTTCGAGCGTTACTTCTGATTTTCAAAGATGTTTTCAAAGGTGTTTTTTTTTCGTTTTTGATACTGTCTTTGGTTTGGAGACTTGTTCGTATAGAAATCGATTTTTAAAAGTCTTATTTGAAGAACTCACATCGCTAACAAGATCTCGGTGCGTAATAAATACGAAATATTTGTCTCGCCGAATGTCACATTCAGAGGTGGCTCTTATTTACTTCTCGTGAAAATTTTTTTCCAATTGCTAAAAAAATAATCTGTGTGAAAAAGTTCAGAAAAAGAAGCTTTTGGGAGCTCCCTTAAAAAAATTATTTAAATGCATATTGAGTCGAAAAAGTGAAGTTTCTTCAAAGTGAAGAGAAAGAGAGAAAGAGATGAACTGTGCAGGAAGTTCAGCAAAAAAACAGATTTATTATATTTGTCTAAATATAGATTGAACTGAAAATGTAGAAGAAAGGAATAATAACAATAATTCAAATACTCATTTTTCGAAAACTGTTGGTTGTGCGAAAAATAAAAAGATGATAAAATTTACTTTTGACCCAGATCTACAACTTTTAACGTGTTTTTCGACATAATCGATAAGTTGGTAATAATCGATTTAAAATAATCAAATAAAGTCGATTTTATTATTTAAATAATTTTTTTAAGTACTTCAGTTAAATAAGTTTTTTAATGTTTATTTTAATTTTATTTGACTTTGATTGTTTCGTTTGACTAAACTTATTCAATATTTATTTAATTTAACGGTATCTTATAGACCTCCGAGGCATAGACATTATACATTGTAATATGTATGTCTCTGTTTTCGACTGTTTATTCTCGCTGTTGTTTGCCGACTCACATTGGCGGTCTCTGAGTTTGACTCGTCAATTTAGGTGCTTATTTATTAATTTTTTTTGTATCTTTCTGCTTTGAACAAATAATTTCTACTATTTGTAATTTTTACACAGTTGCTGAAGATCACAAATATACTGATCGAAACGTCCAACATACATTACATGTAAATTATTTATTTACTCCAACCTTGGACTTGGAAGGCTCATTGGGTTTATCTTCCTTTTAATGTTTAAGGGTTCAGGACTTTTCTCCTTATCCGATTGGGAATTGAACTCTTTCAGATTATTGTTATTTTAGCAATTGGAAGTATTTTAGACAGCCGCAAAAAAAATTCAAAAGTCGAAAATAAGAGCCACCTTAATGTCACATACGCGTCAATACGCATGTCAATACACATTTTGATATACGTTACATCTCAAAAGACTATCGTTATTACGGTAAATTCTATACACAAATAATTCTCTTCCTCTCCTAGCGTAATATTACTACGCGGCTGTAAGTATTTTTTTCCGCAAAGCGCGCATGACACGTGAAATTTGCGTTTTCCTCGAGGGTGAAATGAAAAATATCGCGTTTCTTTATAGAAGCGGATAAAAAAAAAAAAAAAAGAAACAAAATCGGTGACCGCGGTGCGTGACGCGCACGGAGGAGCGAAGTTGGCGGACACGCGCGGTAATTTCGCGTTGGTCAGTGCGTGCGCCCGCCGTTTAACCCGTAAAACGTGCGTATAGCGACACAAACGCAGTTATGCGTCATGCGTAAGATTCCGTGAACGAGTTGTACAGAGAGAAGTCCCTTCCCCCCCTCGTGTATATCTCATCCGCGCGAGTGTCAAAGCGCTTTTGTTCGCGCGCGAGTTTTGCACCGGGATCTGGGCGAAATCCCGACACAGCGTTTTTATCATCTATTTCGAATGACAAAGAAGTAAAATCTCTATTCCCTCAGAAATGTGTAAACTATCTCTTTTTTAAATTCAAAGTGTCTCTATTTGCGGTGGCCATTTTGTTCCTTTCGACGTGTGATTTTCTTTTGTAAAATTTCCACGCGAGAGTTAAGTCTCGTCACAGATTAAATTCACTCGTATCTGTAATTGTTTTTGAATGCGTAATCCTCTTTCTTCTTCCTTTTCTCTTTTATCATAAAGGTTTTATCAGAAAGGAAGAGCACAATTTGATAACTGAGAAATGCGTCGAAAATTAACGTCACGATTCGAGAAACGCGCATGTCTTTTTTTTTTTATCAAATAAAACACTCGAGAACGAACGAGAAAAATAGAAGAGACAAATCAAAGTACAATGCCAGAAAAAATAAAACATGTGATATGTACACATGATAAAATCGAATCAACGGATCTGGTAAAACCAACAGATTTCCGTTTTTTTTTTCGAACAAAAAAAACGGCGGTTTGTCGATGCTTCGTTTTATATACACACACACAAAAAAAAAAGAAAAACAAAATTTCCAAGAAAGTAGCCGCGAAAAATCGCGGATCGCGCCCATAAATTCGCGCGCAACTACAGACCGGATCGCGGTTGTTTTTTTCGGCGTTATCGGTATTGTTCCATCGTCACGCCGGTGCGACGGAAGCGCGCGGCCGACAATCTTCGGTTTCCTCTCTCGAAACGTTCTCTTCCCCAAGGTTCTTCTCTCTCGTCGTCGCGTGCCGAAACGAATACACACCGAGCGCAGAAACAACGAAAGAAACCATTCGCTAACCTATCCCTTAAATTGCTCCGAGCCGAAGATCAACAGTAAACCGAAAGAAAAGCCGATTCGTCGCAAAACTAACGCGCACTCGCCTTACCGTCAGTGCGGGGGCCAACGTGGTGTCTTGTCCAGCACTGTCAGATCCAGTTCGATACCTCCTCTCGATATTCCTCCTCCGATCCAAATCGGTTTTATTTCTCTTCCTCTGGACGTCACGTTCACTTTTTGACTCTTCACTATGACCTTGCACCGGGGGAAAAAGTCAAGGGGGGAGAAAAAAAGAAACAATCGAGAAAATAGAATTCGACGCGAATCGACACTGTGGGATGTAATCGACGAGTAACGCGAGTGTGACGCGCGGGAGGGGAAGGGGTGGGTGCGGACGTGCACCCCGTCGTCGTCGTCGTTGTCTCGTAACGTGGACGTTTCTCCTCGCGGGAGATTATACGTGGGACAGCCGGTCCGTTTGAGCTCGCGGGGATATCCCGAGAGTTTGTCAGCGCGCGCGTGGACCACCGTGGTGGCGGACTCGGCCGCGGTGCGACGGACGCACATTTGGCAGAGTCGTTATCAGTCGCGGTCCGACGATTGGCTGTATCGGAGCCTGCGCCGGCACGTCCTCCACGGGGGTGGGCGCGGGGAGAGAAGAGCGCACGTTACACGAGCGCGCGAGAGGGAGACGGTGAGACGGGACGAGCGGGAGGGAAGAGGGTGGTCGAGAGAAACGCGGGGGTAGAGATTCCCGCTCTCGCCCCCGTCGCTCCCCTTGGACACAGGGGGGGTCTCTCCGACGACTGCCGAGCGGCTCCTTAGAGGCGGGATCATCCACCAGGCTGTGTGCTCTTCTTTCCTTCTCTCTCCCTGTCGCGCCTTCCTTCTCTCCACCCTCGCCTCCTGTCGTCTCCTTCGGAGCCACCCAACCCCCTGTATCTCTCTCACGCGTAAACGGGAGGCGTATAGGTGGGAAACGAACGGAAGGCTTCCCGCGGAGCATCATACTGAGACGCGCCGCGATATCCCACGGTGCCTTTTATTATTATTGATGCCGAGGATACCGGGCGCGTTACGAACGCGATAAGCGCCTCGTGCCCGAGACGGGAATGGATTGACACCGATCGCGAATCGCGAGTCGTCGTCGGTGCGTGGCGGCGAAAGCGATTCCTTCCCCCCGCGGAAGGCGGTGAAAGCTAATAATAAAGTACACGTAAAGTACACGTTTCTGCGCGCGTAACCGCGATCAGATGCGCGTCAGCGATTTTCCGTCGGCAATATATATACATATATATATGTACGCGGACGCGCATTCGCCGCGGCGTGAGTCGTAATATCCGAAGAAAGGGAGATACTGACGGCGATGGAAATAAATCGACTTCTGTAATCGAAATTTAGACCTTATGAATTGGTGGAGCTAATGCTCCGCTGTTGGAAAAAAAAACAAAAAAAAAATGTTTTTATTGTAAAAAAGCAAACGAAAATACATGTGCGATCGAGAAAGTGTAGCGGAATCGAACTGCCATGGAAGTCGTGATATCTCGTCCAACTCGCGTCGCGCTCGGTCGGACACGGTTAAAATGTCCAATTTGTTTGATTAATATATCAGCGATATCGCGTGATCTCTCTCTCCGCGCGCGCGCGCGCGCGAGATCGGCTCTCGAACCGGTTGCAAATAAACGGGGGTCCGTATCTGCTTGTACTGAAAATTATCTGATCCACGCGGTGGAGTAACAACGGGGGCGCGACAGGCCGGACACGTGCCTGGTATACGATTTTCAAAGGGCAGCCCGGGCATAGGGTGGCATATATTCATACGTATCGCGATAATAATGTATCGTTATCGCTACCTTCGTTAACCAACTCGCGCGCCATCGGTACATATATATAGCGGCGGCAAAATCAATGCTTTGATTTAATAGAATTCCGTTTCGTTATCCCGCGGCCGCATAAAACATCGCGTCGTTTCGCACGTGTGTGCGAAGCGACGAAAATTTCCAAACCGCGCGAAATCGCGATGCGAAATTAATTTCATTTTCTACATATTTTTTCTCTCTCTCTCTCGTGAAATTTTTTTGAACGATAAAAATTATCATAAAACACGTGTGTCACACGAATTTATGTGCGTGTTACACGTGTTTGTTTCGATATTTTAATTACAGTTCTCCACCGCAAACTGGGATTCTTCGCACGCTAACGACGGTCATCGTTCCGCTTCCTATGACCGTCATGAGTAATGTCGCGTCTCTTCGTTCATGCGTAAAGTTTCCGATCGTCGCACGAGATGCGATGTCAATCGTGCGAGAAACATCAATGCATTGTACGACTGATCGAGATCCGAAGTGCATCGTCATGTAAAAACGTTTGATATGGTTTTTCTTTTTATTTTTTTTTGTCAACAACAACGTGTCCGTGTCACGTTGTTCGAAAAAGTTTCGAGTACAAATTTCCGTGTAAAAAAACGTATAAGATTCTTATACGGAGAACAGGAGCCTGAAATAATAATAATAATAATATATATGCCTCAAAATCAATCGGGTCTTATTAGATACCAACACTTGGGCCCTAAATGGCTTGTAACAAATCGTTTATCGGGGCCCAATAAGAAAATATTATCGGAACCTCATAAGGAATTTTATTAAATCACGTGGAAATTTCTAGTAACAATTTTTTAATGATTTTTTAATTTTGAAAGTAACGTTTTTTAACGTTAAAATCAAGCAAAGCGCGGTGATCTCACATTATAGAATTTATAAATAAACATTAATAAGTAAATTCATTATTTTCGCAAAAAAATCCACGTACATAACAACTCATACTGCGCAGCGCGCGAAACTTGGTGTCTCGAAAACGCTCACGGACGTCGCGAAAAATATATATAACTGTCCTCGGCGACGTCTTCACCAAGGTGCGCGGTAAGGTAACCGCTTATCACGCACGAGTCCGCGTGTAACCGCGGGAGGACGAGTCTATCGGCGTTTAGCCGGGCTTTCGTGAATGTAAACTAGGCGTTTCCTGCACGTATCGTACAAAGTGCTCGATTCGCTGGTCTTTTTTCACCCGAGTCCCGATCGATAATGCCATTGCAAACACCCTGTATGTGCTCGGTTAATGTTAATGGCAGGGGCTGGCGCGGGTCGAACCCGGGGGTGTGGGTTGCCCCTTTTGCCCGTGAGTTAGAGCTTCCTGAGGCTTTCCTCGCATCCACCGCGCCCGCTCCCCGCGTCCCGCTCCTCGAGTCCCGCTTTGGCTAATGGTAAGGGCAGGAAATATCAAAAGTCGTCTCCGCGATCGTTCTTTTTGCTGGTTCTTTCTCTCTCGCCGTTTGTTTGTTTTCTTGTCTTTTTTTAAACAAAAGCGGTTGGATGTCTTTGTCCGTTTTTTTTTTTTGGAAGCAAGCAAAGGAAGTAGTTCTTTCACAAATGTAACGAATACGAGAAAACAAAACTAAACTTTGTGTTTTTTTTTTTACACTTTCTAAGACTAATTCGCACGTTTTTTTTATAGTCTCGATGATGAATTCCATGTCTTTAAAGCAATTTGCCTAAGTGTACAAGGTGTCTACTACCTATCGCGCATACAGAGCGATGACGATCTATATATTCTTCGCGGATAAAAAATATCCGACTGCCGGGAACAGGACGGAAAGCGATGATACGTTTTACTTGCTCATAGCGCGAGAGAAAGAGATAGAGAGCTTGTTGAAAATAACGCGCGTTTTCTTTCCCGGCGCGATCGCACACAAGAGAAATTAACTGCGCGCTTATCGCGCGCGCGAAACGCGCGATCGTCGAAACGATAAGCAGAGAGAAAGAAAAATAAATCTGAACTCTCGCGCGTAAAGATAGAGAGAGAGAAAGAGAGCAAACTGTAATCACTGTTTGTCACGAACGGCGACGCATTCAACAGGTTAAAGCAACACATTAAAAAGAATGCGAATTTATTCGCATGCTTAAAAATCTCTTTCGTCCCGTGTCCGCGGTGGATTTCGGTCACGATATTTCATTCCGGAACGAACGGGATACCGGGCGAATAAAATAGTATAACGCGTTAATCTTCTTCTCGCGTGTTTCTCCACCGCCGAAAATAAATCGCGGATCTAGCAAAACGGTTTTCTAACGGTTTTACACGAACAATTTGTCCCTTTTTCGCGCGACGGCTAATAAGACACGTTTTTGTATTAAGAATTCTCGGTAAATTTCACCCGTCATTCGCTTGAATAATCATCACACACGTGATTGCAATATACTTCAAAATTTCACTCGTGCAAGTAAACCTTTGGCTTTGAAATTTAATAATTGAAAGCTTGTCGTTCGAGTCTCCGTCGCTCGCAAACGTCGATATCGAAAATAAACACATTCTCAAAAAGAATTTTTTTTTTCCTAAATAAGAAAACAGATTGCTTCTATGAATTCAGTGAAAAATCTGCGTAGAAATCAAGTTTGCACGAAGGAACCACAGAAGCTGGGGCTTGTTGGGGTTCTCGAAGTGTCTTCGTCTCTCCCTCTCTTCCTCGAAGTGGTCAAACTGCTGTGCGCTCGCACCTTCGATATAAAAGCCATCCAATTAGAAGCAAACGCGCGCGTTGAAAAGGCGAACGCGCGATCGCCGCGCGACGCACGCATCCGCCTGTGTACGTAACACACGCGCGTAAATATACATCGCCGAGGGATTCACCGCCGATATATCGCCTGATTTAATTTGTTGCAATTAGGGCAAGGGCCGCTCGAGCGAACATCGATGTCAGAGAGAGAGAGAGAGAGAACGGAGGGAGCGAGAGAAAAGAAGGGAAAGAGGTCGAGTCTCCACCCGGCTCACCGCGCCCTGCTATTAATATCAGTTAACGACCCGATATGATCACTCGTCTATACCCAGACAAGTTGTATACCGCCCGGCTGCCAGCTCGTTTCGAGCCGAGTCATGACTCCGAATCATGTCGACACGCCGCGATCGCGGCTTCGACCGTGATTCGGCCCATCGATCGCGAGCTGACTCACCACACGGTTTTCACCTTTCATCGATCGATGTGTGTGTGTTTTATCTTGATTTCTTGGGGGGGGGGGGTAATTAGATTCGACGAACATCCATCCGCGAAATCGGCATCTAAAATCGATGACAAACATGCGGAATTACTGTGAGTAAATAAATAATTGAGAGAAAATAATTATGAAACAAGATTGTGTTTTGAAATAAAAAAAACATTCCGCTGGAAATATATTTATTATTCAGAAACATTACAATGGCTAAATACGTGAGACATTTCTGTACATTTTTCACAATTGCAAGAGCGCGTGGAATTTATACTTTATTTATTGCAAATTGACAAACGCATCACATATAAATGAAACACTCAATTTCCCTCTTTCTTCCTCCATAGAAATTAATAAAAAAAATCCTATTGTGTAAAAGACATCTTGGTCAGGAGTCGAATCTCTCGCTTTCCGTTCAGACGCTTTCCCCCAATTGATAAATAATTCGGCCACCAAAAAAATTGAACTAAATAAAAATAAAATCAATAAAGTTACAAGTACAAACAAGACCTAAAAATGTAAAATTCGCACGTGAATATACGACGCACTTGGCGAGCGAGAACAGAATGAGCTTTTGTATAAAAACGCAATAACGTATAAACATTGCGATGGAACATCGAACCCAGTAAACAAATCGGAGAAACAAAACATGTCGAGAACGTTTTTGTGAAATTTGTCCAAGCTCCGTTAAAAATTACAATCAGTCTATTCCTCAACCCATTCTTCGTGATGAAAGAAACAAAGTCCAATGAGCGTTGCCACTGTATCTAGAATCCTAATATAATAATTTATTATCTAATGTAAATTTCTATTTATATACAAACCGTGAATATTCCAATGTCGGCCGTTTCATGATAACGCAAGAAAACGTCATAGCGCGCCGTGGTGGCATACGTATGCCGATAGCAATGGGCGATACGGAGCGGGTTCTATCTAGCAGACATCCGGCCAGCATCGAAACAAGCCGACCGCGCGCGGATTACCATAAGCATTTATATATGCGCCAGAGCGCATTATACTTGCATACCCGGCGGACGAAGGTGCCCGTTGTGTCGGCGACGGCAGCGCCTCGTATTAGGCGACCTGACAGGCGCACACAGACCAGACCCCCAGGTCTGGGGATGCGTGTAGGTGCCCATCAGGGACCTCCTGGCTACTTACTTACGTGTACCAGCCGGCCTCACGAGCCGCCGGCACGCGAGCCTGATTGACTTGTAGATGAGGCGACACAGTCGATATACTCCGGACTCCATCGTCCGGCCTCTGAAAATGGTCCCCCTCCCTGGTCGTCCGCCACTGTCGTCGCCATCCCCCGTCGGTTTCATGATCCGTCAGCGGGTTTCGCCCATGGTCGGCCCATGGTGTTCGGCCACGTTTCCTCGCCTGATATTCTCGCGATGATTTTCCATCCCTCGACACGCTCTTCTCGTTGTTCTCTCTCTCTCTCTCTGGACTTTCCCTCCTTCTTCCTCCCTTATCCCTCTTCTCCGCCCTTTTTATCCGCTCTCCTCGCCCTCTTCCCAGCCGCCCGACCGTTATCTAGTTAATTAATCTCCGTCGACGGTAGTCGGCTAGCAGCGGGGCGGTAAAACTCCCACCGTCGCTTCGTCGCCGTAACGAGCCGCGGCGACGAAAGTGTCGAGCGAGTGAGACCACCCCTTCGTTCACTCTGCCGTCCGTGGCGTTACTCTCTTTTCGTCGGGAAATTTTAATTACGGCGAAAGAAAAACGGACAGGCCTTGTTAGAGCCCGGAACGAGTGAGTCCGGAAAGTTGGCGAGATGTTTCAGAGAGAGTTTCAGAGATTTGCATCTGCGAATGGGATGTGATTCAGCGGGGCGGCTCTTATGGTCTTGAAATTTTGACGAGTTTAATTGAGACGCCGCGCAATGCACGCAAAGCCCGTCGGGAGGAGCTCGTGAAAACAAGCTCACGTTAAAAATTGGACAAAACTTCAAAAGTTGTTTTAAAAAATTTTTACGTACAAAAAACAATATTTTTCAATTTTAGAAATATACTAAAATCATCTCGACATAAGATAATCTTCGACAAAATGACAGAGGCAAAATATTACACGTAATATGAAGTCATTTTTTTGTAAAAAAAAAGAAAACCATTTTCAATTCTTGCACATTCACGCACCCTGGATTCTATTTCTCTTCCCAATCGCGGTCGTAACTCCGCGTAACTGAACGAGCGTTAAACCCAGACCGTTCGGTGAAAAAGAAACAATCCGAAACGAGTTTTACCCCCGACACACTTACCGTACATTGGAAATTTATCGATCCCGTCCGCATCGCGAACAATACCTTTGATCAAAGCAATGTGTTATCCTCGGAAGTATCGATTTTTTGCGGGGGTGGTTTAGAGCCTCGGGGTTGCTCGCACAGATGTCTTCCTGGATGCCTTTTCGTCGTCAATGTCAGGCGTCATGACGGCGCGCACGCTGCGCCCCCTGATGCGGGGTGGACAAGAGTATTGATTGGTCACCGCGGTCGCCGTGGTCGTAGGCGCCGTTGCGAAAGGGTGGCGGAATCGCCAGGCGCCATCACGCGGGCCCGCCGCGACCGTGTCGTGTCGTGAGAAGGGCGTCCAGCCAGCGTCCAGGCCGCGGTCCCGACTCACCGAAAAGATGGTCATGATGGCTAGCATGGACGACCACGAGCGAAAAGTCGTCCTCGAGTTCTGCCACCTGCTCGAGAAGAGCAAGCAGCTGTTCAACGGGCTGCGCGACCTGCCGCAATACGGGCACAAGCAGTGGCAGGGTTACTTCGGGCGGACCTTCGACGTCTACACGAAGCTCTGGAAGTTCCAGCAGCAGCACAGGTGAGCGATCAAGAGAAAAGAGGATTGTATGCGTGCGTGCGTCCGCGTGTATGTTCGAAAAAGAAAGAAGAGAGGGTATAAGAAGATAACTTCGCAGAGGGGTGGTTTTCTCCCGTGTGTTTCCATATTGAAAGCACACCTGATTTTCCGCATTACTTTTTTTAAAAAGTTGCTGTGTGTTCGTAAAAAAAAAAGAAAACAGTTTGTTTATAAGAAAAATCACTGTGAGTCACGGGGAAAACATTCATCGAGCGTCGCGGAAGCGGAGAGATTCTAAATTTAACTTCGCGGATTCAATTTCGCGAAATTCTCGCGTGTGATTTTTCGATCGAGCGATTTCTGTCGATTTTTCTCCGACGACCTCCGTCGATCGTTCTCTCTCTCTCCCTCTCTCGATCGGGCAGAGTGTGTTCGGCGTGTGTTGGCGAGGCGTGCTGCACAAAATTTTGCATAACCGTGTCGCGAAGAACCGTGATCGCGCGATACTATCTTTTTCTCGATGTGAGAGACTGTGCGATATATTTTAGCCCCCCACGCGAGCGCTCGCGCGATACCGCAACGCGGCTTGTAATCGCGTTTCGCGGATGTTTCACTGATCCTCGACGATCTGACGACGATGATGAAGGCCCCGTGTGGTCCCCCACGTGACCGAGTCCTCGTGCGTCGCGCTTCAGATTTTACGCCCGCCAGCCGATTTCGCGAGTTATTTGACGAAAAACAGACACTTCCGTCATTTACAAGTAATTCCAGGTTTCACTTATTTCGAAAAAACTTTGTGTCCAATATTGTAGAAAAACTTACGTTCTAAACCGCGCCTTTTCTTTGTTGTATCTCAAAGCGACGATCGAGCGCGATAAGTGACCGATAGTGAAAAGAGAGGATTAAAACGAGATTATCGGGTATTAAGCTAAAATTATAATATTTCAAATATTATTCTAAGAGGGAAATTCTTATCTTTCCATAAATTTGTGTTTTTAAGATAAATTCTGTGATTGTATTATAATCAAGGGTGAATATACATGAGAAAATTTATGTAAAACATAAATAAATAAATATATATACAGTAATATAATATAATTAAAATAATGTATACAGTAATAAAAATTAATGTTTAATTAAAAGTAAATAAAGAACATTTTGTCTTTTTTTTTTACGCGATTTTCGATAAAAATTTATGATTAACTTCCGTTAATTCTCTAGATGTTCAAAGTCAATAGATTCTGATAAATTAACAGTGTTTTTAAAAAAAGTTGTTTAAATAAAAAATCTACATATGTAAAAGAAAAACCAATTCTCTTACGCATCGAGAGGGTGTGCGTGTGAACACGTGCTTGCTCACGTGTACATGTATATATACGCGGTCTCGTTTTACATTCGCAGGACGATACTGGACACGAAGTACGGCCTCAAGAGGTGGCAGATCGGCGAGATCGCGAGCAAGATCGGCCAGCTCTACTACCACTACTACTTGCGTACCAGCGAGACGAGCTATCTGCACGAGGCCTACTCGTTCTATGCGGCGATACGCGGTCGCGCCTACTACAGCCGCGCGGCCAAGGAAGACAGGAGCGACCTGATGGTGAAGAAGCTCAGGTACTACGCCCGTTTCATCGTCGTCTGTCTGCTGCTGAACCGCATGAAGCTCGTGCGGGAGCTCGTGCAGGAGCTCGACGCCCAGATAGCCGATTACACGAGCACGTACGAGCCGGACGATCAGCTCGAGTGGAACCTCGTCCTCGACGAGATCAAGGCCTTCGTCAAGGCCGAGTCCGCGGTCGGCGTCCTGCACTCCGACTCGAACCCCATCGTGCTGACCCACAGACTCGGTCCGCAGACCTGCCCGCCCGTCGAACGTTCGCCACCCATGTGCCTATCTCTTCAAGAGATCCTAATCGTCGGCAACTGCGCCGATCAGGTAAAGTTCAGTGAGTTGTCGATGGACATGTTCCGGATGCTGCAGACACTCGAGCGGGAACCGCGGGACGACCCGAATCACCTGCACGACGCCTCGCCGGCCGGCCGGATGCCCTTCAGACCCGGACCGTATCCCGGGCCCGAGAACGGCGCGCCGCGCCGCGACAATCCGCACAAGTACCTGCTGTACAAGCCGACCTACAGCCAGGTGCAAGTGTTCCTCGCGAGCGGCTTCAAAGAGCTGCCGGCCAACGGCGCGTTACTGCTGTACCTGTCGGCGGATGGCTGCTTCTCCACCGTCAAGCACCCCGAAGAAAGTGAGTGTTTAATCGGGGGTTTCGCGACCTTTGTATAACGTTGTGGTTGCCGCAAGTTCGTAGAATTTAGTTTAGTTCGCAGTTTTACTTCGTTGTACTTGAATAGTAAATAATCGCAAACAAACTAGAGCTGTGCAGGGAGCAAAGATAGAATGCGCGCGTGTTATTTGCTACTTGGAGTTAGAATTGCTGCCGGTGTGTATCAAGTTGCATTATTGAGTCAATTATATTTCCTGTGTACGTTTGTTTGGAAACATTCTAGACCCAATAGAATTTTGCTTCACAAGTGGACGCTTCTATGTAAAATAGCTTTTTGTTCTCCTCGTCGACTTGTCATCATCTCTCGCGTGTCAATTATTAACGCGGCGCGCAAATATCACGCGGGAAGGATACGATATTTTTACATATGGGATATGAATAAATGTGCGCGACAGAACACGATGGCATTGCACTCTCTCGGTCAAAATTATTACACGCGTATGAATTACATGATCCTCTTAAAATTACAAAGAGAGAGAGAGAGAGAATGAACAAAAGTTAACGAAACTTTTCTCAACCCAATTTAATTCACGTCGAGCCAAATTACGTTAAATAATTAATTAGACGTCAACCTGAAAAACGGCACTGTGTTTGATAAAAGTTTATCTTTAAGGGGCGTTATTTTACTTTCTTATTAGCTTAACAAAATTTTCGTCAGACATGAAAGATATATATTTTCCACGTACAACTAAATAAGCGATACACACAAAAATGGATTAATACAAATTCACCTTTTGACCGCAATACATTTTCTTTCTCGATTCTTTTATATTCGTACATAAAAAGTAATTAATAACCACAGATAAAAAAACAAACTATGCAAATTAGTATATAAATTCACGTTTGCGATCTCGATACAAAATATTCTTTCGGTTCTTTTGCACTTCACATATTTGCACAAAGTAAATAATAACCAGATAAAAAATATGCAAATTAAATTTGATCGCAATGCAAATGTATCTCTTCTGTCGAGTCTTTTTCTTCTATATATTTTTTTTTTTTTCTTTTTTTGTGTGTGTGTCAAATCTCCGATCGTCGCGATATTCGCAACCTGGAATTGATAGATACCGTTTGTGTACTTCCACATCACGCGAGACCGCCCATCTCTCGACCGATTATTCGTCGTCGTCGTATCGCGCGTCCACGCTATATCAAATTCTAAGTGTCCCGCATTTCACGCCCCGCGGGTCTCCGCGCGCGCGCGCGTGTGTGTGTGCGTGTGTGGCCGCCGCCACCTCCGAGTTTCGTGCGCCCGCCGTCATCCCCCGAGTTTCGTGTGCCCGCTCGCCGACCGGCACACACAAACGACGTGTGTGCACCGGTCACCCGAAAGTGGCCGTTGCCGCTGATACGGAACACGAGTCTCCGTTCGGGATATACGGTCATGCGGAGTTAAAACGAATCACTCGCTCGGCGAAGCCGAAGACGGGTGTGTGTATATATGTATACACGTGTCGGTCTTTTCGGTCAGTTTCCCCCGGTCGGTAATCCGGTACTTTGGGGCTGTTTCCCCGATAGCATCGTGGAAGTGGCCGCGGCACGGATTTCCCCGCGTGTTTCCTCAATCGGAACAGCCGCCGCAACGGCGCGACGATAATCCCGGCTACGTCGGGTCGTATAACGCGAGTCGCGTACAACCACGTGCTTCGTACACGTGTACGCGCGAATCATCCCCTCCCCGCGTGCGCGCGCGCGCGCGCGACGTCTCTTTTGTATCGAATGTCGCCCACAAAGAGAGAATCGTCCCGGACTAATCGAAAAGCGCTTTTCGACGACAACGGGATCTTTTAAAAAGTTTCCCACTTTTTACTTAAACTCGTGTATTAAAAAAAAAACGTCCGTATGATGGCGGACGTTTTTTTTTTCACGCGCGGCTACCGTTTTGCGTAAGCAATTTTCCTGCGGAAAATGCGCGCGCTTCGTTCATTGACGAGAACGCGCGAGTAATAATGAAACAACAACTTGTCGCAATCCCGTGACAAGCGGAAACGTTTATTTGCGCAATTCCTCGGACGTAGAAGAGCGTAGTTTTGCGCGCGCGTGTGTGCTTTTTTTTTTTTAATACATTTTACAATCCGAAATCGCGGCGGATTTATTTGCGAATGATTCGTTTGCACGTCACGCGCGCGCAACCTCTCTCGCAATTTAGAAATTAGGTACGTCTCGAGATGTGGAACAAGGTTACACCGTAGTAGCGGTCGTAGCTCTGCAAGGTCTTTAAAGGAAACTAGAGTATACGCGCGTATCCCGGTATCAAGGCTGTCTGTAATAAAGATTCGTACACCGCGTCACGTTGTCGCGGCGAATCCGGCAATCGATATCAATTGCATTAGAAACTACGGTCCTATCGGTTTAGAATGATTGGCGACATAAATGATGAACGATCCTGTTGTTTGGCTATTGATAGAAAAAAAAAAAAACACGTATGACAGTTGTAATAGAACGCTCGCTTGTCTTAAATATTCACTCGCTCGAAACAAGGCAATATTGGGGAAAACACGGTGATTCGCAAAAATCATCTTCGTGAAAAATTAAAGAGAAGGAGTTTTTAAACAAGAAAAAAATGCAACATACTGTAACGAGATATCGCAATTTTCTTGTCACAAAAAAAAAACTGAAATATCGTACGAAATTAATACAATTAAAGTCACGCGGACTCGATACCTCGAGTCCGCGATATATTTTCGTGTCCGATAAAAGCAATCTCGGGATCTCCCGGGAGAGTTTTTTTTTTCTTTCCTCAACGTTGCCTGACAATCCGTTCGACGGGTCGGCGTGCCCAGAATCGCACGATGTTGATAAAATCTTGCGCTCTTGCAGTGGGGTACGACCTGGGCGGCGTGTCCACGTGCAGCAAGAGGGATCCGGAGCACGGGAAGAGGCCGGCGGGCGGCAAGGAGCCGCACTGCCTTTACCCGGGCGACCTGTACCCGTTCACGCGGAAGCCGCTCTTCGTCGTCGTCGACTCGGACAACAGCTTCGTGTTCCAGCAAATACCGCGCTACTTCGGCCAGCCGCTGATGGTGCTGATGTCGCCGCAGGACGTGCCGCCGACCCTGCGCGACCTGCGACACGGTGGCAGCCTGTTCACCCTGTTCCTTCACGCCCCCCTCGCCGCCTTTTGCCTTATATGCAACGTCGGGACCCTGCCCGTGCAACACTGGGAGCGCTGCCAGCGTTACATCGAGCGATTCCTTAACGAGGCCAGTCAGCTCGTAACGCGCTCCCGATGCGGTAAGGATGTGTGCTCGACCCGCGTTGTAACGCGCGGTTTTCGATCAAACGAAAAGCGTACACGATGGAGAACGATGAACTCCAGATCACGCGATCAGTTTTCGTCCTCGATCAGCTAAAAACTTGACGCTCTCTCGACGAAAATCGCAGACATTAGTATATTATATTTTAAAACATATTTTTTAAAACATATTGTTCTCGATTTTACGTTATATATATTGCGCGGATAGAGTTTTGATATTACGGCCGAATAAACCGAAGATTTTATCGTCATAATGGGGGCGTGTTCGTTTTAATTCAGTCGGACTCACTGAATGCGACTTATGATCGCGTTACAACAATAAACACGTTTGGCCTAGATTCGGACGAATTTATTGGCAAACTCGCGCTTTCTGCGTGTGTTCCTCTATCTCTCTCTCTCTTTTTAACTCGCGCGAAAGCTAAGGGATATCTATTGTCTTCATCGAGACAAATCGACATTCTATCGCGAACCATTGCGAACAAATACGGCGGATTTGGTTCCGGGGGAAAGTTTGTACCCGCTAACTTCACCTGCAGATAAATAAAACGATAACTTTGTTATTCTCAATGTCAACATCGCATCGAGAAAAGCCGAGTCGGACAGCTCGAGACTTGAGAGTGTCCGAATCTAATTGTAAGTAAATTAAAAAGTTGCGAAGATGGTTCTCCGATCGAAGTTTCTCCGACGAAGAACCAACTTGGAAGGAAAAATACCGTGTTGACACCGCGAATTACAAAGAGCCGGGGGAAAGGGGGAGGGGGAAAGGAGCATTTCCTGCCTTATCAGCTCGACCGAATATTTGTTGCATTAATCGCGCAAAATTTTTCATATTTTTTTTTTGTTACATAAACAGACGCGCGCATATAACTTTTCGATTTTTCAACTCCCGCCAGAGACCAGTGTACTGCAGTTCTTCGGCGACGACTTTCTGCGGTTGCTGCTGGTGCGCTACGTGTTCTGCGACGTGGTGCTGAATCTGCACCGATCGTTCCGGGGCCGGCAGCAGAGGCCGCGCTGCCATCCGCCGCTGCCGGACGCTGAGGTCCTCGAGCATCCCACTCTGCACCACCTGGTGCTCGACCTGGCCGCCTGCCTGGACGCCCGCGACCACTTCCCGGACAGCAACGAGCTCGCCTGACCCCGGCATCTCCCCTGCCCGGTCCCCGAAACGACGTCCCTGTTACCACATCACGACCACGATTACGATTACGACTACTGTAATTACAATTGCAACAATAAAATCGTTACACTAAGACCTCATTAAACTTCGCGTCTTCGCAGTAATCGCGTGTTCGCGAGATCGCGTTGTTGCTCGGTCCCGGGAAGGGGAGAGGGAGGGAGGAAGGAAGAGGAGCCTTCACTCGAGCGCGCACACGACCACCGGGGTGGTTTGCGACGCGATACGCCGACGCCAAATCGCGCCGCCGAAGTACGATATCGCTCCGCCGATCTCGCGTGTAATCACGCGAAAAGAAAAGGAGAAAAAAAAACGGAACGAACAAAAAAAAACAAAAAGGGACTCGCCTAACACCGTCCGATTCACACCGATCGCGCTGCGCCGCGATTCCGTTGTCGAGTATCCCTCGAAGCTCTACAATCGGCGATCGAGCGAGTGTATTTTACCACGCACCGACGCTTCGGACTGATAATGTAAAGATACAAACTACAAAAAAAAAAAAAAATATGCTTTTTGGTTTCTCTTCGAGAGTTACACACGATGAAAAATGCGAATTCGAATGCTTGAACTCTGTAACATAGATATACATATATACATATATATATATATGTATATATATACATATATAAATATTAAATACAAATATAAATATATATGTATATATATATGCATGGAGTGGCAATATAATTTTCATACGAATAACACATCCCGGTATTTGCATTATTTCTATCTCGTTTGCTCGCACCGCAAAAACGCGCCGATCGAAACTATCCATCGTTTCTGCGCCGCTTCGTGCGAGATGCATCAACATCATCACCACCACCTACGATCATCATAGTCATCGCTATTCGTCGTCTCGTCGTTCGCGAGCGTCACCCACGCGCGCAGCGTCTTTTCTCCTCTCTCTCTCTCTCTCTCTCTCTCTTCGTTCGTTTATTTATAAGCAAAAAGTAGAGCACGGTGTGTGAGCAAGTGAGGAAAGTTCGACGTTAGCCGCACGGATGACGACTCGCCGGAACACGAGCCGAGCGATCATGCGGAATCCTTCTTGGAAAAAGACTATCGAAGAAAATTTTATCGCGCGCGCGCGCGCTCACAATCTTGTACATTGCAATTTAACCCTGAAACGTCGCGATGTCTCGGATCCTTAGCGACCGAGCGAACGTTGTCGTTCTAGAAAATAAATACACACACACACACACACACACTTCCATCTACTCACTCACCACACGTACACGCGCGCGCGTGCATACACACACACACACACACACTTCTAGCGTAACACATACAGTATATTATATATTTATACATGCTGTGTATATTCTATATATTTTATAAAGCATTGCAAAGTATAGAGCGTTTCAGACCTACCGGACTATCTTTCAGTCACGTTCGGAGTCGTTAATGAGTCTCGAGCGGATCGAGACTCTCTTTTTCCTTGCGGAAACTTTAATCACCCCAACACCGTCCGCTCTTCGATTCTGTTCAGCTTGAGCGTCTCGGCGATTTAAGCTGATTAAGAGAGTTATTATTGAAGTAAATCTGATTTAAAAAAAAGTTACAGAGCTGAAAGAAGAAAAAAAAAAAAAAAAAGAAACAATATTTCACTGTTTATTCCACATTCTCTCGTGAAACACTTGATTCACTCTCGAATCCTTTGGGGTTTCTGATGTTGTTCGTGACGTAGGGTACGTCTGGAACACCCTGTATATATACATATATATATAGCACGCCGATAGATATTTAACAAAGAATATATAACGTTTGTAAAAACTCTATATACAGGGTGTCTCAGAATTATCATCATTTCTGTCGTCGTTTCTAATTTGAGAGCTCAATATTTCTTAATAAAAATGTAAAGTCTCTCTGTCTCTTCTCTCTTTCTCTCTCTGTCTTTCTCTCTCTCTGTCTCTTTCTCTTCCTCTTTCTCTCTCTCTCTTCTTTTTTTATTGATAATATCATAAGTTTACGTATTAAATTTTTATTTACTTGCTCAAACTAAAATGTAAAAGTGATCTTATAATAATTATGTATTAAACAGAAAAATTATTATATATTAAACGGATCATAAAGTTTGATTCTGGATCACTTTTATGTGTATGAAAGATGTGTCGGTAATTTTGGGACACTCGGTACACATGTATATACAACAAAACATCGAATTATGAATATGTACAATTATGAAACACACTAATGCACTAATGAGAAGAATGCAACGCAACTGTGCGGCGCTTCTTTCTCTCTCTCTCTCTCTCTCTCTCTCTGTCTCTGTCTGTCTCTCTCTCTCTCTTTCTCTCTCTGTCTCTTTCTCTATCTCTATCTTCACTCTACGAATTATTTTTACATTGACTGATGCGCATTGAAAACGACGGTCGTTTAAGTATCGTCACCAGCATTGTACGCACGGTGCTGGCATCGAGAGTGCCAAGATGTGACACAATCGCCGAAATTCCCACGTTGCCGCGCATGTTGACGTTTGTGGCTGCCTTTATATTTCTCCTCGTATACATTCAAGTTGCGAGAGAACGAGCGTGTCATCGCAGTAAAAAAAAAAAAAAAAAAAAAAATTTTTTGCTTTGCAAAAAACAAAAAAAAAAAAATAACATCGAAGACGCGCGTTTGACTATCGCTCTTTGAATTTATCGAGTCGCTCTCTTTCGCTTCTCGTCCCAGATGCAAAAAGAAACATCCTGATGATTAACAAGTGGAAGCGGGAAGTGTTCTCGGACACGTGTTAAACGATCCCTATCACGCGTGCTAAGATAATTAAAATAAACGAAAGACGCTGCGTCGCGCGAAGACGCCCGTTGCAGTCGCTTTCCGATAATTAAGTAACCGATAAGTGGCGCTAACGCGACGCAGAATACCGCAGCTGTACCCTAATTTCGCGCTGTGCCGTGTTAGCGGACACTTGTCGGCATTGTTTATCGCAAATTTCTGTCCTCGATAACACACAGAAAGGAGTTCGAGTTTCCGTACCAACTTCCCATCCCACAGTCACGTTGTAACTCCTTTTTCTAACTAATCGAAAAAAAAAAAAAAAATAACGCAACATCAGCACAGAATTTATCGCAACATACAAAGACTGACTAAAACATAAATTCTTTGATGCTTGGTTAACCGCGAGACTGCGTAACTCTCTACGTTTACCAAATGAAGCGGAAAAGGCAACATCCTCGATGCACCAGGTGAGGACTCTCTCGCTGCGATTCAGTTCGCGAGAATCGAAGACGCGGCGATCAGGTGGGTTCGGCGACTCGGAAAGAAAGAGCCCGAGAGTCAGTCTCGTGTGGTCTGTGTAGAATACCAGAGATTGCTATAAATAATCCACGATGTCCGCTCGGGAACGGTCGCTCTCGATGGACGGCCGAGGACACAGAGGAGAGTCGCTTAGAAGCTGTTGCAGCGGGCTGCTCTAGCCGAGAGGGCCGCTCAGCCTCCTTTCCTCCTCTCTGTCTTTCCCTCTCTTTCTCTCCCTCTTCTCCCTTCCAGAGAGAGAATCGAAGGGTGTCTCGCGAACGGGATCTCGTCGTCGTCGTCGTCGTCGTCGTCGTTTCGCGTCGACGTCAGACGTCAGGATAGACACGCAGAGGAAGAGAAGACTGGAGGAGGTGGATTTAAGCACCTCCGGCGTCTCTCCCGGAGGGGGTGGGGATGGAGCCGGAACAACGAGGACGCGCCTCGCGGGCGTCGTCGACGTCGAGCCTCGGACGCGAGGTTCGTTGCGGGTGTCAGTTCTACAAGAGCGACTCGCTTCTGCCGGAACGACGTGCTCTCCTGTTCAGACCATCATCCAGGACGATGCAGCAGCCACCTGCGGTCCGCTGCAGGTCAGTATCCGTCTAAGTAGATACACGTGCGAGATACCTCGCATCCGTCCGTCGTTTGAAACGTCGATACCGGCACGTAACCCGGTCGTTCGCTCTTAAACCACGACCGTGGTGGTTAACGTAAAGTGGTGAGATGATTATCAATCTCGTACGTTTCTTGGATTTTGTCTTTTTCACCCACCGATATCGGTCGCATCCGGTATAGGTTACACCATACACGAAATCGCGTCGCGAAAACCGTCGCGGCTATTTAAGGTTCGCTCGGCTGGCTATAGATAGAAAGCTCGGTCAGCTCCCAAATCCGCCAAGTCCAGTTTCCCCGTCGCGCGCGTCCGTTCGTACTCCCGGTCGTACGCGCGCACTCACACATCAACGGAGACACAAGACTGGACATCTGCTGACGAACGGAAGCAGCAGGAACGGACTCTTTGTATATTTGTAACATACCGAAAAGTAGACGGACGGTTCGCGACGGTACCATGAAACTATCGCGGATTCGGTGAGTTCTCGGTGACGCAAAAGAAAAGCACGGAAATAAAAATATAATGCTTGTTTCGTGCAAAGAACAAAAATGCAACAATTGATTTTTACTCGGACAGTTTTTGGTCAAAATGTCTGACCACTAAAAATATCACATTTAATGTCTTCTTATTAGTACATGAATACAAAAATACACAGTCTAAACTATGTCTATATATATATAATCTACAACTACGTCAATACTACAAACAATGCATTTTTTTTACTGAAAAAAAAACACAAAATTGCAACAACGTAGTCAAGGAGGTTTCATTCGAGTAACACAATCTTGCTCCGACGTGAGATATTCTACATAATTATGTCCTGCTCACGTTGATCTCACGAGATTGAAAGGAGGTCAGACATGTAGAACAATATGTCATCGCCAACGAATTGATGGGTGTCTAAAATACGCAACCCAGACACGTTTCGCGAACAAACCAACGATCACTTCCGACATGATGTAACGTTTGATCATCGTCGAACTTGTTGAGAAAACATCCGCCGCTTTGAAATGATCTGAGGACAGTCTTGTTGCGCAGATCGCGAACTCGATCGGGACGCTCTAAAATCTCGCAAAAGAAACAGGTACAAGTCATGAATGTCCGCAGTGAGCACGAGTACGAGCCGATCGCGCCGCCGTCGCATCCGGCGATGGCGCCGGTCGTGCGAATCACCGACACGGACGTGATGCCCGTTGCCGACAGCGACGACAGCATCGACGACCGGGGACGGCTGCCGCCCGAGCTGATCCTGGACGGCGACGTGGTCCTACCGCTGGACGGCAAGATCGAGGACAGCGCGATGGAGGGCCGCGAACTCGGCGAGACCGGCGACACTTCCGAGGAACTGGATTCGCCTACGGCGCAGGAGTTTCAGGACAGGCTGGAGCAGCGGTTTCTCGATGCGTCCACTCCGTACACCGAGTCCAGAACCGATGGCGAGGTCAACACTAGTCAGGTAGTGTCCGAAAGAATTTCATGGTTTTTTTGGTCGTAGCAAATTTTCGAGTAAGTGAAGAACATTTTGCAAATCCGTCGTCTTTGTTTTCGAAGAGTGGCTGCCGCAAATTTTCGCTCTCGTGGGATTCTGAAAAAAGAAAAAAAAACAGCGGTTAAATATACCCGTCGTCGGAATCAAATAGACGCCGGGAATTTAAAAGCTTAAAGAAGCGCTCGCAAGTGGCCAACATGTCTTGTTGTCTTCGGTGCGTTACTCGCAACGCGCCTATAATTAGCGTAAACTCGCGCGCGTAAAAAGGTGGCGCGAACGTGTCACTGTCCGATTGTGCAATCTCATCTCGGTCGTCACGCGACAACACGTCCCGGAAAACTCGAATCGCTTTTCCATCATCGATTACGCAATCGGGATGATATACGCGCGGCGCGTCCAAGGATATTAATCGTCTTCTTCGCGCCAATATAAATTTTCCGCGCGCGGATGCAAATTTGCGAGAATCCCTGCGAGATTTATTTCGACGAATCCGACGAATGGATCTGAAACTCCGCGAACGGTTTGCTTTCTTGCAGTTCTGATTAGCTGTTTTACAGTACTCGAAAACATGCACTTCTAATGCGCTTCGCGTGTTTCCCGGCAATATTGCATGTCAAACGCTTTGCGCGGCACTAATCCACTTTTGCTGCGTGCGACCTCAAAGTAGCTCGTTTTTGACCGATGTTACAACAGAAAAGAGGATATAAATATAAAAATTCCTCCGTAATTAACGACAGAATTTTTGTTTTTATTAAAGTTGCCAAAGTTTTTAAAATACTGTAGAATCTCCGTGATTTTTGTCGTGAATAAAATTCATCCGCATTATTTTTCACGATAGCACTCGCGATTTCAGGTAGACTCGTCAGCGATAGAGGAACTGCCGCTTCAACGTGGCGCCCGCAGTCTTCCCCAACGTCTGAAGACTCAGGCCGGTAAGCTGCGCTCCCGACTCCAGGCAATTCACCGTCCGAAATTCGCGTTCGCACAAAAACGACAGAAGCCCGAGAAGAAGAAGAAGACGACGACGTCGACGACGACGAGGTCGACGGCAACGAGCAGCGGCAAGTCGGACAGCAGGTCCCGCAAATCGACGGAGAAACGACCGAGTCGAATCGAACGCCTGCGATCGTCCATCTCCGAGAAGACGGGAAAATTCAGCTTGCCGCTCGACCGACCGAGATTCAGCCTGCCCGACAAGTCCAAGTTTCATCTGCCGGAGAGACCGAAGTTTCGTTTGCCGGACAAGTCCAAGTTTCACTTGCCGGACAGGCCGAAGTTCAACATCAAGAAGCCCAACATCCGTCTGCCGGAGGCGTTTTCTCGCGTCAAGAGGCCGTCCTCCACGCAGGAGGGACAACTTTCGACCGAGTCCACGGCTGGCTCAAAGCGCAACATCTTCGACTTCGCCACGTACCCGCGCATCTTCGACAAGAAGAAACGCGGCGATTCCTACGCGACATCCTCCTCACCCAAGGACTCCAGAACCGAGTCGGCAGAGAGCGCGACTTTTCCTCGTGCTCGGAAAGAAAAACCCAGGTGGGCGCAGCGCTTCGATCCGACTTACGATCGTCCAGAAGAAACGGCGGCAGCGAGCGACGGTTCGCCGCCCTGGCATCAGACGTCGCTGGAGGAACCGCCGAGACTGTCCGCTAGAACGGAGGAAGAAATATTGGCAGCGGCGCAAGCAATTCCGTGGGAAGACACGAGGAAGCGGGAGTATTACGATGACGAGGAGATACAGTATATGGACTACGAGCAGGAATCCTCGGAGAGATCAGATCGACGTCCCGCTCCACCCAGAAGAACCCACAAAGCAAGAAGAGAGGAGTCGTACGAACACGAGGAGGCGATGGAAGTGGATCCTAGATTGTACGGCGATCAGAAACGTGTTCACCGAGACGAGGTCGAGGAGGACGAGGACGCGGCACGGACCGATTGGCGCGAAGAGCAGCAAGCGATGCCCGAAGATAAGTTCAGACCTATTCCAAGATCTCGATCGTTGGACGAGGACATGCGAGCTGTGGAACAGGAAGATTACGGCGGAGCATTCATGGCGGTAGATCCGAGACGGTTTGGACCGCGTAAAGCGGCGTCTGAGGAACGTCGGGGGAACAAGATGGAACTGGAGGAAGACGAAGAGAACGAACCTTCGTCGATGCAGTCCGATCGGGAGCAACAAGCGTCCAGCGGCAGTTCTTGCGACCGAAGGCGTCGCGGAGTAATAGAAGAAATCGACTCGGACGAGTTCTTCTTACGGGCGAGTGGCATCAGCCAGGACGACGTACACCTGGGCGAGTACCTTACCGACAAGATCCGAGATGCTCTCAGGTCGGAGGACATCAACGCCCTGGACGACATCAAACTGCCGCCCACTCCGCCGCAACGTCCCAGGAGGATGCGATCTCGGAGGAAGTACAAGGAGACTTCAGTGGAATCCAACGAAGTAACGCCACCGATCAGGCCGAAGCGGGAACGCGCGGCGGCTCGACGCAGCCGGGAAGCGTCGATTGTTGATGAGGTATTTCGTGAGCGCACCAGGAGTGACTCTAGAAGCGATTCCCGACATCGCGTGGTGTATCAGACGGAAGGTGATCAGCGGGAGCCGTCGCAGGAACCGTTAGACGACATAGTCGTGGTGAAACCGGCACGACGAAAGACGAGATCGTCGTCCCTGCGGAGTCAATCGCAGCCGCCGATAGAGACTTCTGTACTTTCCCCGCCGACACCCGATAATGTTGTTCCTGGCGACGCTTTGTCAGCGACGCCGCCCGTCGTACCGATACGAAGAAAACGTTCGCACCGGGAGACGATGATGGAGCGGAGAAACGGCGATGTCGGCGCGCCGATCGTCTGCAACGGTCATCACAAGTGGGAAACCGAAATCGAGTCCAAGAAACCGGCTATTCCGACGAGGCCGTCGCGATCGCGATCGCGACAATCGCTGATCGAGCGGCTCTCCGGACGGGATGTTATGCTCACGAGTCAGGAAGATATTCGGAATTTAGACGCGCAGCTTCGCCGTCAGGATTCTGGGCCAGAAGTCGTGCCGGTGCCGCCTAAGAGACGATCCCGCTCGAGAACAACGTCGATCGCCGCCGACGAGGACAGAACGTCGCACGGCGCGGAGTCCTTGCCGGAAGCCGGATACGTCGAGGAGGATATACCGCAGGAGGAGGAAACCGGCTCGATGCAAGATCTCTCGAACGGTTACGCGATGGTGGATAAGCGGGAGAAGCCACCACTTAGAAGACCACCGCCCAGAAGACGCAACAAATTCGCTACACTGCCAAAACCAGTCCCGCCCAGGCGACCTCAACGAGCATACAGCACTCTGAGGCCTGTCAAGAAGAAGAACATCGATATAACGTCGGAGACGATCAGCAGCACGCATCTGGTATCCGCCGACTCCGCGCCGTACATCGAGATCGACGGGGATGAACACAAGGATCTTCGCAGCGGTGAAGTGCTCAACAAGATGCAAGGTCGGCCGCTTCCAGCTCCACCAAGACCACCCAGAATAAAGAAGGAGCACATCGAACGACCTCGCACTCCGTTTGAGTTCGCTGAGATAACAACGGCAACGCAAACAGATCCGCTACCGGACGACATGGTGATCGAGGAGGAGATCACTCAGGCGAAGCTCATTGTGACGCCGTCCAGATCGGGCTCGCAGGTGTTGGTGTCGATGGAGCGCATACCAAGCCCGAGCAGAACGAGCACGCCGCCTGTACCACCGTTACCGGTGTCGAAGTTCTTCAGAAGTGAGGAGCAGGAGGAGGAGGAAATGCGCGAAGAAGAAGATATTCGAATGGAGTACGACACGGTGTCGTTGACGTCACCGTCGCCGATCAGAGAGACTGATTTTGATGACAAACACAAATCGGCGCCGCACCTGCAAGAACGCATTGCCGAAGAATCTCAGCCGCGACTTCAGCTCAGGTCGGGACTGCTGTCGGACGAGCCGCTGAGGATCAGCAGTCTCGAAGTGGGAGACTTGAAGGTCGATCGGCTAAGCGTGTCGCAAATAGAAGCGCACAAGATCGTCGCGTCCGAGGTGGATGCGATGATGATCACGACGTCCGAATTGAGAGGCGGCGGTTCTATGGAAGACAGTTTCTCGCCCGCCATCATCAGAGAACTGATGGCGATCAGAAGCCATTTAGAGACCGTGACGTCTCAGGCACAGGAGAGACAACGCGAAAGAGAGACTGCGAGCTACAAAACAACCGACATTCCCACGACGGAAGATAAGCAGATTTCGGAGCAGCAATCCGTGGAACAGAAATCTGCAGAATTGCAACTTGCGCCGCAGAAACTTACGGAGTTGCAATCCGAGGAACGGCAACTCGAAGAATCGCAAACTGCGCAACAGCTACTTGCAGACTTGCAACTTGCGCAGCAGCTACTTGCGGAGCTACAATCTGCGAAACAGCAATCTGCAGAGTTGCAATTTGCCCAACAACCTGCGGAGCAGCAACTTGCAGAATCGCAACTTACGCAACAGAAATCTACAGAGTCGCAACCCGAGGAACAGCAACCTGCAGAGTCGCAACTTACGCAACAACTACCTGCAGAGTTGGAACCTGCGCAACAGCTACTTGCGGACTTGCAACTTGCACAACAGCTACTTGCGGAGCTACAATCTGCGCCACAGCAATCTGCAGAGTCGCAACTTGCAGAACAACAACCCGCGGAACAACAGCCACCTGTGGAGCGCGAAGCGACGGAGTCCAGCGAGACTGCCGTGAGCGAATCAGCATTCACGGAAGACGCGAAGACCGAAGCTGACGAGGACCAAAAGGTTGTTAAAACAGATGTAATAGATGTCAGGGCTCAAAAAACATCACACACCTCCTCAGTTGCTCAAGCCAAAGAACCCCCCTCCCCACAGACACTCCCAATAGATGACTTAGAGTTCAAGGATACAAACGAATCCACCACACACTTGCTCTCGGTTGCTCAAGATACTCAAGATAAGTCCTTACGAATTTTAGATTCCGAACATCCCTTAACTTTGAGTTCCACATCGGGCTCTCACGTGGTCGAATCTCGTGCCTCGTATCCTCCGTCGGATGTGCCTTCAGCTCAACTCTCCGAATCGAGAGTGTCTCCAGAACGCGTGGCCGAATCTCCGAGTAGCTGTGTTCAGACAACAGCAACAAGTATCGCTACCACTACCGAACCGGACGCAACATCTATGGATCTTCATGGCAACGAGGATAACGCGTCCGACAGCAAAGAACAGATTTGTCGCAAATCTAGATCCTCTTCTCCTACCAAGTCGAGGTCTAGATCCTCTTCCCCTAAAGGTACACGGCAAACCGCGTCTCCGGTCCGTTCATTGCCACCAGCCATCTCCGTGACTCCCGACACACTCGATTCGACCGTATCGGGACGCGGTGCTTCTATGAACGCTCAACCGCAGCGTGCTGTCATTTCCTATTCTTCGGACATGGAACAAAGTGTTCCGAAGGCCGCTCAGCCACAGCGTGCCGTCATTTCGCACTCTTTCGATTTGGAACAATCCCTACGGGACAGACAGAGGGAGTTCTCTCAATCACCGATATCTTCCTTCCCTCTGAACACTCACTTCATCGCCATCCCAGCTTCCGAAATTCCGGCCAGTTTCTTTGCTCTGAACGAAACGCCTACGAGTCAGCATGTCGATTCGGAGCCCGGTGTGATAGACACTACGCAGCAGCTTCTTCGGGCTCTTCGAATGACCGGCATAAAAGCCATGAGATATTTTGTAAGGTATTTAACGTCCACGATAAGCGCGGACGACACGAGGGAAAAGGTCAGAGAAGTGGAACTAGCGATATGCGCCCTGTTACTTCTAATCGCGGGCTTGCTGATATATTACTTTAGCAGAACACAAACTGTAACGCATCTCCATCATTGGGATTACTTCAATCCCCCTCAATAACGCGGTTTTCCGATTTTTTTTTTTTTTTTTTACAATCCAATTTTTATCACAAATACAACGTTCGTAAATGCATCTCATTGGTTTTCTTTTACATAGAAGTTAAAATTAAAATTCTTTTTCATATTGTACATCAATTTGGTTTCTGTAACACAAAATTGCAACAGATTTTGTTTAAGAAAATAATTAAAAAAAAAAAAAAAAAAAAAAAAAAAAAAAAAAAAAAAAAAATGTACACACGGAGACGGCTAAGCAAGTTGAACGGAATCGTTAATTCTTGTATAAAATATCGAAATGAAGCAAACATGTGCCAAGTTTGTAAAAAAAAAAAATATATATATATATATAAATTGTAATTATATACTATTTATGGTACCAAATATACACGAGTATAAATTCTCCAACAATTATTATATAGTATTTAAATTCTCTTGTAGATTGAGAATCACATGCTTTATATTACCAAACATGTAATCTATTTTATGATAATAATGTAAATAAACATTACTTTATATACTGTACCGACGCTTGCCGCGTTAGTGAGTTTCGGATATAAAAGTTGATCATGTTTAAATAATTATAATGTTTAATAATGTTTAATTGCATCTACTTGCATTTATTGGAAGAGATCCTCTTCGTATATTTTGAGTTCCCGTCGATCTTTGTGAGCACTTTTTTGCGAATAATTAGCTGCGATTGGTGACCACATAGAACTGGACATAGTGTCACCACCAACAGGCTCTATTATGGGCTGTCGTCTCGCCAATGAGACTTTTAACTGGATTGAAGAAACCATGCTACCATCCATTTCGCTTATCGCTCTTTCAGCCGCTTCAGCCTTATCAAAAGTTATAAAGCCATGACTGAAATAAAAAAAAGTAACAGGAAAAAATTGATTAATCAAATTGTTAATAATGACATTAGTTATAGTTTTGATACTGCAATAATTTGCGCTTACTTTTTCTCCGATTCCATGGATATGTTTACTATGTTACCAAAGCTCTGAAAATGTTTCTTCAGATAATCTTCCGTTATTTTATAACCAAATACAAAGATTGTGTTTCCCGCCCGAGAAGATTTAACCTCCTGTTTGGCTGGAGATTGCTTGTCGTTGGTGTTAGAATCTGCACACAATAAAGAAAACATTAGAAATTGAAACAAATGTTAAATATTAGGAAAAGGAAATAATGTTACATTAAACAAGAGAATAGATTAATTATTTCAATGTCTTATTTTTTTTTACTTAATGATGCATTAATTTATTCTATTTTCTTGTTTTGTGAAGAAATAATTTTAATTTCCTATTTCTAATATTTAATATTTATTCCTCTTCCTAAATTTGTCTATTTTGCACAGGGCCTTACTATCTCCCGTATCTTGAGCGCCAACAAAGCTATTAGGTAAGTACAGATTTTTAGATCTTGGCCTTGCTGCTTCTGTATCTTCCTCTTCTTGTGTTGCTGAAAACGGTTGATACGAACAATTAATTGTCTTTTCTGTACTATTCATTAGCTTTCTTAATAATCCCCGAGATCTCTTGAACGTTTGCTCCGGTCTCTTCGGAGTTTTTGGAGCCGTGATCACGCCTGATTTGATCAACTTCTTGGCGACTTCGCGAGCATCTCTTGCTTCCGTAGGCCGTTTCGGTGCCTGAGGAATACGCTCGATCTCTTGTTTCGGCGCCTTCAAATGTTGCAGCGCCTTTTTCTACAAGCAAATTGCAGTCAAGAAAAGAAGCAAGTAGAATTATGCAAAATAGTTATAAAATATTTAACTTCCTGTTTGAACGGATTAAGAGAAGAATTAAAGATGTAATAATAAACGCTTTTTGAAATGTTAACATAACCTTTCTACGTACTTTACGTTGAAGTTTGGCATACTTGGCCCGCAGCATTAACTCTTCTTCCGTGAGATTCGATGGAAAATGAAGGTATACCATTTTTAATGGTCAATCAAACGCTATTTTATCCGATGAGTATAGGGTTTTGAAACTCAATTCATGACTCAGAGCTACCAACTTGAAGAGATGCGCGCGCACAGAGGTACTGCTATGAGAGAATCGTCTGCTTGGAAGCATTCTGACATCACGTTCGTGACAGTTCGTGAATCACTTCTTGAGAGCCGTGGATGTTTTCTGACGTTTACCGGATTGGGCCAGATATTCTCAAGTGGCTGTCCACTTCAGAAAATAACTCTACAAAATTAGGACGAAAAAGTTCCCATTCGCGAAGTTTCCATCGAAGAATCCGTCTCGAATTCATCTCCGAGTCCCGACAGGATGTGCGTGTCGATGAGTGCGTTGAATCGACGAGGATTCGAGATTTCGAGGGAGATCGCGCGATTCAACAAGCGGTCGTGTTACTCGAGTCGCGAGAGATTATTCAACACGCTGTCGTGCTGGTACCCCGTTTCATCCTGCTTAGTTTCGCGAGTCCCGAGCCAATATTGCGAAAGCTGCAGGATGTTCTCCACGAAGACTCCGATCTCCTCGGAGGAGATCGTCGAGGCTCTGACGAAGCAGCAGGCGAAGGAATTGACGTCGAAGCTCACTTCGGAGGAACGCGCTCTCTTCTTGGCTGCCCTCAAAGAGTTCAAGTCCGAGGAAGACAAGGCTGGCTTTGAAGGTAACGTTTGTAAATGCTCTTGTACATTTTGCACCATCGAGTGGACACTTGACTGTTAACGTCACAAAAAAGATATTGATAAGACTTCAGTCTTGTGTTTTTCTAAGGTCAATTGGCAGCTATTCGATGGAGAAGCAAGTTCGGTAGACCCAGCAAAATACCATCATTAGGTGAGGTGGATCCTACAGGGACTTACTGCCCTGTACCGGATGACTGGTTAGATCGCAAGTATGGTAAGAACATTTGCTTATAGTTGTTACATGTATGTCCGATTTGTTGGCTCAGCAAGAGAGTGCTATAAGGAAAGAAGCGCAACACAGACTTCTATTAAAATATTTCTAAATACGATTTTTTTAACACAGTCTGTCGAAGTTCATAAAAATGTTAAGAACATTAACTTAGATTTATATTACCTATAGATCTCGCAAAATAAAATTAACATCCTCGACTCGTAATTTAATGGTATCTTTGGATATAATGGAATCTTTTTCCCCCAATGCGATCTCCATGGATGTTATTCTGTAAGTTGAACTTGTCCTCTGTTTCTCAGAATTTTTTTTCTCTTTCTTTCTTCTCTAATTACACTAACTCTCTCTTGTGCTTGTTCCTTCTATTCTGACACAACTTTTTGGATGTTTCACGGTCAACCACAGTGCCACAGTTAGGTAATTAATTTGGACACTTTTTTACAAAAGTTCTTTCCTTCTCTTTTTTTTTTTTTTTTCTACTGTGGGAACTAAGTCTGTTTCCCGAATTTCTTTTTTTAAATATTTCACGCTTATTTTTCATTCTTTTAAGTAATTGTTCTTGTTATTTTGAACAATATAATTGTTTCTACATCAATTTATCAAGATTATTTGTTTAAATTTAGTAATAAATTTTTACGGTGGTGAGAGCCGATCGCTGGATATTTTTGATATATTTTGAATAAATATATTTTAAATATATTTATATTTTTAAGAGTGTAAATTCTTACACATTGTTTAAGTTAAAGCTTTTTGTTTTCCTAAAGATTTTTTTCTATTCTTTTTTTGTAACTTCCGATTTTTTTTATAACTTTCTATTAGAAAATAAAATTTTTAATTTATTTTCTAGAGAGATAATTATTCAACAACTCTCACGTTAATGTTTCTTTATAAAAACGTTTCTTCTTTCCTTTTCTCCAGAACGTTTTTGTTGAAGAACACATGACTTCTCTCAACTTTTTATAAGTTTTGTACAAGCGATATTGAAGCGTACCAATAGTAAAATATAAATGTGCTTCGTAGCGTTTAGTGCTTGTTTCTACTGTGAACTGTAAATTGTATAACAATTCCCGCTCAAAATAACGACTTGTGGATTTATATCGAATTTCTTTTCATTGCAGTTGAAACCGTTGCAGAACCACCTACGAAAGATATGGTGCTAGGTACGTGATTACTTTTGTAACATACGGTGTTTCAGTTACAAGCGCAAGCTGTGAATAAATAAACTCTCTAAAACGTTCATTGTATTGTTTCAGTCGCGATTGCGAACGCGATTCCGTTCGTCGGGTTCGGTTTTCTCGACAACTTCATCATGATCGTTGCTGTACGTATCTTACGGGCTTTCATTGTCTCCTGCGTATCGACTTTTAAGAACGACGTTTCAGGGCGATCAAATCGAGTCGATGTTGAACAGAAGATTTCCGATCTCGACCATGGCAGCAGCTGCGCTGGGTAACACGGTGTCCGATGTCATTGGAATCGGCTCGGTACACTACGTCGAGATGTTCGCGCAAAAAGTCGGCTTCAAAGCGCCCAAGTTGACACATGCGCAGCTGAATCTACCCAGAGCACGGATAGCTGCAAACATAGTACGTGCGCATTCCTATTTCTTGCAAAAAAAAAAAAAAAACTTCACAAAACTGTATATTTTGAAAAAATTTTTTTAATGTAACAATTTTCATAATTTAGATAACAAATTCTCGAAGACGTCGAAAAAGTTTGAAAATAATTACGATACCGTGATAAATTGTCTATAACGAAATTGTTTTTATTGCATTTTATAACAACATTTTTTTCATTTAAAACATAGGGTCGAGTTATCGGAGTTACGATCGGATGTTTGCTCGGAATGACACCTATACCGATAGCCTCGCTTTTCCGCGCCATTAGCTGAATTCTGGGAAGCGGCCGAAGAACAAAGTCAACTTTAATTGATTAAAAAAAAAAAAAAAAAAAAAAAAGGCTATAAACTTACGATTCATTGTTCATCTGTCGCAATAATACCATTTTTGTCGTATTAACAAGAATATTGCATCTAATGTATAAATGTATAGAATGTGCATACAAAGTTAGAAAAAAAAAAAATCTATCATATGTGTAACATACATACGTTGTTGTTAACGATCGAAAAATAACGAGGCTTATGTAATTCTCTCATTGTGATATTAACTCCAGTACAAATTCTATTAATTTTAAGCGAACCGAATTAAAGAACTTCTTTCGCTTCTTGCGAAACAATTCGGTGTATTAATTTAACGAATTCGTAGGCCACTAAACGCAGAGATAAGTTTGTCGTATTCAAAGAATTAATGATATAATTTGTTTCTTGTGACGCTCACTCACCCTGAATTTTAACAACGAAATGACGCGTATCTACGTCATTTTTGGATGTAAAACGAAAAGATAAAAAATAAAGCACCGAACATTTATTGGAAGAATGCGTTTTGTTAGTATCCGCCTAATGTTCATACGTCGCAAAAAGTTAGTACAAAAAATATAGATATTTATGTGTGTGTATATATATGTATACATTTTCCGAAAAGCTCTCTAACCGTGCGTTAAAGCTGTTACATCACAGCAAGCTAATAATAAAATTTTGCCGGTAATCGAAAAAAACTTTCGTGATGCAGCTGGTGCGATTGTCGCCAGTCTTGCATCAGCCAGATCGACGCCGTTTCCTTCCAGTTCACGTTGCGACGATAATCCTCCGGCGCAAAATCCTCCGTTTTTCCTATCTTCTCCATCTTCCCTATCTTCGCGGCCGTCGACGAATTGGACGAGAAATCAGCGCCGTTGACGCACCAATTGTCGGTAAAATTCGTGACCTCGATGTCGCTTTCCGAAGTGCTGTACTCGGGCAACCAAATCATCATCGAGTTTAGCCACCATTGCCAGCTGACTACAACATCATTGTTATTGTCGATATCGGTTTCCGCGGATTCTGCCAAACAATCCACAACGTTCTCGTCGCAGATCAACGAGACGGGCATTGCGTTCTCTATTTTCTGAGACTGCGGCGCGTTTATCAGTGGCTCAGTTAAATCAGTCGACGTGAGATTTGCTCGTAGATTCGCCGGCTGTCTCGAACCAAACGACGTTCCCAAACAACTTTGTACAACGAAATGAGCGACCAGAGTGGATCCTAAGAGAGTCGCCAAGCCGGCGGCGTACGTCGCCAGACAGATCGAGGAGACGTTTATTATGGTTCGCGCGATTTCAATCAGCTGGACAGTATTTATCAAACAGCTCAATTCCGTATAGGAGCACCATCCTCGTTTTTGCACTTCTCGATACGCGACGTCTTTTTCCAGCTGTTGCAACCTCTCCCAGAAGTCTTGCTGTTGCACAAACACCATCCAATCCTGTGTCATAAAATCAAATGTCGAATGTCTCAAAATTACGCGAGGAACGAATATAGTCTGAACTTTTTTCTGAGAACTAACTATGACGCTTACAATTGCAGCAAGAAATTCCTTCTCCAATTTGTTCATTCGTGATACAGTCACTTGTCCGGAATTCGCCCACTCCTTGTTGAAAACCTCATCCTCTTCACCGTCATCGTGCAAAAACTTACTGGCCACCATCTGTGGTATTGTTACAATATCTTTCAAAATTCATTTATTTGTAGAAATAAAAAGTTGAGTAATGATGATGATGGCAAACTTACCAGAGAAACCAAGAATAGCTCAGACGGCGCTACTTGCTGAAGGTACTCGGAGTTACAGTTCTTTAATCTTTCAATGTACAGCAGAGCCAGTACAAGCGAACAAGGAGAGACACATGCGTTTCTAGAAATTCTGCTTGCTTCCTCCACATCGAGTTTCTCCAAAGAGTAACCATGTTTTACTTCTGAAAATAGCTCTGCTGCTAATTCTGAAAAAAAAAATCAAATTTTTATAGATTTTGTCCTATTAAAATTCACAATAATAAATTTTTGCACAGTGATATATCTCTTTAAATTTCAATACTGACCGGTAACTGGCAAACTTAGACAATTAATCTGTGGTAATTTAGAATAGTACAACGACTTCTTTATATGATTCAAAAATTCGGTATGTTCCAGATCCTGTAACAATAGTGTGAAGAGAAAACATGAAGAGAAAAAGAATGTTTATTAACATTTGATATCTAAAAGTTTTGAAAATAATTATAAAATCACACACTGAAGATACATATGACGGTTTACCTTCGAGTTTGCTGGACCCTTCGTGCCTTGCCAGCTGTTTGCCATTATTAAATACCCACCAAGTATAGCATAAACTTATTTACAATTCCAGTATTAAACGTGACAAATAAATTCAATGTCTAAAAAAAATCACTTTTAAGATTTACGCGATATAAACTTTTGTAAAATCGCGGATTTCCGAGCAAACTCGAAGTTAACGTAATTTCGGAGCGCGTGATGTGCGCAATAATCTAGGTTATGAACCTATTTTAGAACAGAGAGAAGCCTGAGAGCGGCCAGGCCCATAAGAAAATGTGTAATCATTTTGCCGGCCCGTAAACCAGCGCAATGTCCATGGTGGTGCACATTGGCAACTACGTAGCGATGTCCACGAGCGACTTGTCGATACGTA